>JAOVVB010212135.1:0-10696 GCA_028570985.1 Heterobranchus longifilis
TTGCTCTCGTTTTTACCCTGTAGCACTTTGAGATCTGTTTACAAATGAAAAGTGCATTACAAATAAAATGTATTATTATTATTTATTATTATGCGAACGCAAACGGTGCAGATCGAGCTGACTGTCTATAGTCAGAGATGTCCTTAACTCTAATTTATCAGTAATAGGTTGTTAGGGCTGCACAATTAATGGTATATTAATCGTGATTACGATTCCCACAATTAAATGAACATGATCGACTGTGATATTGATGCTAAGAATGCGTGCACCGCTCCTAGAAAACTCTGTTGCATTTCAAATCAAGCGCCCCCTAAACTAAGTGTGCAGCAGTGCCTTTGAGTTTAATTAAATGCTTTTATTTTGAAGGCTTCTGTTGTTCTACAGTATTGAAGAAAACCGAATACTTACCCAACAAACGAACATCCGAATAGTTGAATATTCGATGATTCGAATATTCGGTTTGTTAGTTAGCAGGAATGTAGCTAAATCAATGAATAATCATGATGAATAATTGTGATTTCAATATTGATCAAAATAATTGCGATCACCGTGTTATTGTGTGCAATCACGTGACTGTTATGACACGCAAAATTCAGATGGAGGGTTGAACGAACCTGTATGCAGCAGGTATCGTCAGAAACGCATATCGCATGTGATCCACACGGGGCCGGCCCTCGCATTTTTAGGAGAAATCTGTTGATCTGCCCATCCCACACGTCAATCTTTTTCTTCCCCTCTGGATGCGGCTGGGTCGTGTCTAGATGGTAACCCTAGATTTGCGAAACCTCTGGAGAATTCACCCCAGACTCGTTTCCGACGACCTATTCTAAACCATAACCATTCCAGGTCAATGTCTAACCGTCTTTGCAAATCTTGGGTTACCATCTAGGCGCGACCATCCGCCTGCTGATAGTTCAAATAAAAGTGTTGTGCTGTTGCTTAGTAGATCGGTAGCGCCACAAAAAGACATGAACAAAGATCAGGGGCTGCCCGAAATCGTATAAAGTGAATATATCAATTTATTTTCTGCATTTTACTTTTTTGGTGGCGCTGCACCTCCTCCACATGGTGGTTGCCCTAGGCGACCACCTATACGGCCTAAGCCAAGGGCCGGCCCTGGATCCATACAACATGAAGAAACGTGATTTTCCCCACAAGTTGACCGATTTGCCCGGTGTGACGCGACTCTGCTAATGTTACATGGTGAGCCAGATCAAAGAAGAGTCTTGAGCAGATCTGGGCAAATTGCGGCCCGAGGGCCGGATGTGGCCCGCTGAAAGGATCTGTGTGGCCCCCAAGGTCATCATGAGCACAAACTAACAAAAACAGTCAATATCATGTTGCTTACTGTTGAACTGTTATTCTGAAATGTCAGATGTCTTCTTCTACTGTTGCTGCTACTGTCACTGCATCCTGTATCCGGTATGGAGTTTTTGGATCCACATCTGCCACCATTTCTCTGAGGTTTTTTTTATTTTTTTTATTTCTCCTCTATGTAGCTACTACTTTTGGGACTCAAACGTGCTACCTTATTTTTCTTTATTTGTTAACTGATTAATCCAATTAATTGTATTTCCATTCATGTATTTTGTATACCCTTTGTTGAAAAAACAGGCACATGTCTCGCTCACCAAGTCCGAGATAACAAATCTTATGTTTTGTTGTTATGTTGGTTATGTTATGTACATATATTATGTCACACATTTTTATAGGCTTATTGCACATTTAAGACACTTTGATCAATTACCTGGAGAAACAGACGAAAACTAATGGAAATAATAATAAAAATACAAACTTTCTGATAATGCAGCATAATGTTTTATATAGTAAATATTTCTATTAACATTCATATTCCACATTCCATTGTTGTTGTTTTTTTACTAATATTATTTTTCACTTTTGTTATTGCTCTACAGGCTTATTAAATATCTCAATTTGTCATTTTATTCTTATATTCTGCTTTTAGGATGAGTCTGTAACATCTGTCCAGATGAAAAACAACCTTTTGAGTAACTCTGTGTTTATTAACGTGTGTTAAATAAATCAATAAATCAATACAAACCTTTTGTTTAAACACAGCGGCAGACAGACAGCGAGGCGTTCACTGACCTGCTGAGGCCTCAGTGTGTTTACAGCAGAGCTGCGTTCACTGTAATCAAACGTTCGGCGTTAGTTAGTGACAGAGAGCTTCCTGTTTACTTTAACCTTCATTTAAATCAGCTGCAGCAGTTTGACCTCTCTTTCGTGTTTCTTCTTCTGCTCTTCAGGTTTAAGTCTGACTCACAGTTTCCTTCAGCAGTTTATACTCCAGCAGCTTCACGTTTCAGATTATTGTTGTGTCATTGAAGGCAACACCGTCGGTACCAGAACTGAAACTAAACAGCCTGGTCAAAATGGCGTATGAATAACATGCCAGTGTGTTTATTTAATGGGGTTCAACACATTATTTGCTTTTTGTGCATTATTTCCATAGACTGTATAAAAAGAAAGGACAGAGTAAGAGTGATGTCACCCATTGGTTTGTGGACTCCGGTTTTGAAGCCATAAGTTTGGCATTTGGCCGTCGCCATGTTGACTTTTTGGAGTCAGAAGTTGACCATATTTGGACAAGAAAAAAGCGCTGGGGTTGATGACGCGGTCACGCCAGTGACGTCTCGTCCATTCTATTTATGGTATCAGTGGCGCTGCTAAGCTAAACTCATGAGTTAACCGCTAAAAAAAGGGTACATTTGCAGATTTTCAACCGGCTGACGCGGGTCATCCTGCAGAGTTTTGCTGGCAGATGAACGCAGATCTCTGGGCGCTGTCACCATTTGCTGTAGTGACACAAACATTCCCATAAGTTAGCAGCTAATGCTAGCGCTAGCCCGGTTAGCACCGTGCTACCGAATGCTGAACAAGACATTTTTTGGTGACCAAAATGTTCCAATTAACTTTCATGAAGTGAAAACACACTGTGACAGGCTCACTGTTCTGAGACACAAACACTGACAAAACAAGTTCACATATGTTTTAATGTACACAGGGCCTGGTTAGCATTGCTAACGCCTCTATTTTGACTGACAGGTCGGCGTGTAGCCCCACCCCACTTAATGGGACCATAATTTACAAAATGAACATCATGCTGTATTGAATAAGACTTGGAAGTAGTGATTGAGACCATAAACGCAGTATGAAACTGTTTACTGAGGTAATAAATCAAGTGAGAAATAGGCTCATTTTCTCAACCGGGCGTCTTTTTGGAGCCAGTGGAGTCGCCCCCTGCTGGTTATTATAAAGAATATTTTATACAGTCTATGGTTATCCTTGATGTTCTTTTGAATGTACATACACTGGTGCTGCAACCATGTTGTGTCTTTTTAAAATGAATTGTCAAATAAACAAAACAAAATGAACAGGGCATTAAATAACAAGCAAAATGCGTTGACAATGACACATGAAAAGTGGTGTGCTATTTATTTATATACGGTATATAACCCCACCTTCAGTCCCGCACTTGACCCTCCATCAAAATGTGTCAACACAATCAGAGAAAAATGTTTCCTGCAGTTACTTTTCCTGAGAAACAGGAACAGAGGAAATATCAGGATGTAAATTCACATTAATGCCTCATTGTTGCCTTCCTGCAACACGTTTGTTGCACGAAGTGATGATAACCTTTACTTCTGATTAAAAAAAGACCAGAAATACAAACTCCACGTCACTAAGTGTGTCTTTTGTTCTTTCTTCTGTTTTTTGTTTTTTTTTTTCCAGTCTGTCCGTGTTCTTTGTTGAGACAGACTGGTTTAATTTGCCTTTTAACTGGTCTTAAACCAGTATAACAGACATTTAGGTATTTTATCCCTGCGGATCGTCTGACTGCAGCTTTCTTTATAATGTTGCTCCTGTTGTTCGTGCTACAGGTTTTATTACCGTATAAACTTGAGTTTAACGGGAGACTGTTTGATCAGCAGCAGTGCGTCAGAGTGTTTGTTCTCTGCTGGAGGTTTAACTCATTAAATCAGATCTGTGGGACGAAAAACTCCTGACACACGTTCACAGGGTTCCTGCGGATCCTTAAAAAGTCTTGAAAAACATTGAATTCATTAATGTAAAAATAAGGCCTTAATTGGTATTAAAATGTCTTAAATCAATCTTTGAAAAGTCTTAAAATTGCTAAGACATGGGAAGGATTTCATGAATCGTTATTTCCTGACATGGCATGTTTTTTTTTTTTTTTTTTTATAATAATTGACCAAATGCCTCTCGAATTAACGTCAGATCAAATGACAAATGAACAAGCTTCTTTGAAGGTAAACCAAATAGATACTTTTTTGATAATATATGCTCACTGTTTCCCATGTAGTCTGGTTTACATGTGCCTGGATAAAGCCTTACTTCCTGTCTGTACAGGAAGTTTGTGTTCCCGTTCTCAAAGTCCCTTCGCCATGGGAAACAAGAACAAGAACAACAACAACAACAACAACAACAACCTACATGCAGAAAATGACACGTTTTGAAGATTTGGATGGTGTAATAAGGCAGGCCTGCTCTGTTCTTTCAGTGCATGATTATAAAGATCTACAAAGAATGTTTACAACATTTTCGTGTAAATCTTCCACCAAAACAAGTTCCCTCCGACACTGTTTTTCAAAAGCACCGTCGCTGTATCCTGGGCGTAGCGCCACCCAAGACGATTGTGATTGGTTTGAAGAAATGCAAACAAGCCAGAGTTTTTTTTTTTTCCTTATCCAAGAGTGAAAACACACTGAATCCAGACCTTCCTCCTAATCCCCATAGACTCTCATGTTAAAATGCCCAACTTCATGGCAGAAATAAACATGTTTACAGCCTGGTACAAAAAAAACAGTTTTGGTCTCTATAGCTAATTTCCCCGTTCATGATAAGTGTGCAGGGATGAATTTTAATACAACTCACCTGTTTAAATTATATCAATGCTTAAAGTTTTGCATAATTCAGGGCATGGCTGTTTTGAGTGACAGGTGGGTGCGTCACAGGAGACTGTAGGCTTCATCTGGCCCGCCTCAGCTCCACCTCTTTGTCCTTTTTTTGGATTAGCTGGGATTTAGGCGCAGGGCCGGCTCTTGGCATAGTTCGTATAGGCAGTCGCCCAGGGCACCACCAAGAAAGAAAAATTAAGAAAAAAAAAAAAGAAAATATGAACTTAAATAAAAAGAAATAATAAAAGATCGCTGTTTGTGATTCGCGTGCGTGCATGTATGCACACGCCTAGGGCTCCAAAAATGCTACTACGAGTCAGGTACTGCAAGATGAGCCTGATAGGGCGCCTAAGTTTGTAGTTTCAAAACGCGGAATTGAGTTAGCATTTTAGCACGTCTGGTTCCCTCGTCTGGAAGTCAGAGGTTTTTTTTTAATGTGTTTTTGTTTAGACGAGATTTTAACGTTTTGTTCTACGACATAAAACACATCAGTAAATACCCCGCTGGTGCATTTTGCAGCTTTTACGTGTGTTTAAAAAGGCGGTTGCTAACAAGTGGCAAAATGAGACTACAGAGGTTGCGAAATGCGACCGTTGGTGTAGTTTGTTTATAGCATAACATTAGCTTCTCACTTCTGCCGATTGCATTCACGCTTCTACAATCATAGAAGTGGTGTTCATGTGGAGAGATTATCTTGCTCGACAAAACGTGTAAGTATTCGACACAGAGCTTATTTTCTGGAATGATTCAAAATCCAATGCAAAAGTCCCACAGTGTTTTTGACGAGAGGGAACCCATGGGTTGGCCTACAAAAAGACGTCATCCCCTCGGCTCCCTATTGAGCTTAATTTTGGCTCTTCAGAAAACTATGGGTGACGTCACGGAGACTACGTCCATATTTTATACAGTCTACGGTGTGTGTGTGTGTGTGTGTGTGTGTGTGTGTGTGTCCTGGCAGGGTTTTTCAGGCCTCTGATTGGACAGAGGAGGTTCTGCTGCTCGGGTGTCAGAAGAACCAGAGGACGTTTCTCAGACAACATGCAGGAGGAGAACGTTCTCTCAGCGTTCTGTTGGGTGTGTTTGAATTATTCCTGCTAACCAGTAAACATCGTTGTTAAAGTCGACACAGTTGGCTCAGAGTCTGCTGGCTGTGAGTCCTGAATGGATTTATAATGTGGTAAAAACAGTCAGGCTGTGTGTGAGGGAGGGGGGAGGAGAGGGAGGAGAGAGGGGGGAGGAGAGGGAGGAGGGTGTAATGACTTCCAGCTGCCTGAGGCCGAGCAGAGGAGGATGTTTGATTTCTACACAGTCAGTAACAGAAACTGTGACCTGCTGAATCCAACATGTTAAACATTTCACTTCCCGCCTGCAGTTTGACTCAATTCTTCTTCATCAAACTCAAACGAACAAACAGAAAAAGATGGTCAGTGAAGAATATTTTGTCAAACTACAATTCACCTGAAGTTTCACTTCACAGTTTACTTTTTTACTGAGTTTGGTGATGAGGTCATGAGGTTAGGCCGGACGTTTGGAAACGCTGCTTGCCTGTTTTCGTTAAGAAGTTCGTTAAGGGTTTATCTGGACAACTTTGGAAATGATGACCCATAACCCCGCATCTGTCAGTCTTATCAGTTAGATAGCTCTACATATCTTTTTGTGATCTCCTTTCCCGTTGCCATGGCTTCGTCCGCCGATAAATAGACGTAATGTCGTGTACACACCAGGCGCAAATAAATTAATTTGCGCGAATGAATTCAATATAAAATCAAGGACGCTATTAGACGTGTGATGCGAATGAAGCGAGTAGATTATTTTATTCGTATCTGGTCTGAACACAACATAATGCTCCCAGTAACACTCTAATATGTCGCTGTATTTGCTTTGCAACGATTCCCAATCGATGTTTTCCGCTGCCTTACTTTCAGTAAAAGTTCCACATCGTCATCAGTCCAAGCAAAGAAATCTCTGCTCTTACTTTTCACCATTGCTGTTCTTCCTTCGTAATATTTTCTGTTGTTATTATTATTATTATTATTATTATTTCTGATATGGTGCTAAAACGATTGTATGGATGGAGATAATTTTCATTTTAAAACGGTGCTTTAAAATGAAAATGTAGTAACGTAGACGTGGCCTTAGTTTGTTTTGGTAGTTTTGTGATGAGGTCAGTGAGGTTTTATTTGGTGCCTTGAAGTCATGAAGTCAACAGGGTTTTTCACGCTACGTCTTTTCAGGGGATAACCCCGTAAACTAACAGTGGGTTTACATCGGGCACAGAAGTGCTGCGAAGCACGGCGATCAGTAAATTCTCGGGCGAGCAGTAGCCTCGCTGTTTCCACCAGAAGTGCATTTCTCTGTACCGGTCAACGAGCGATTCTGCCCCTCTGCTGTTTACTAACCACACGTGGAGCTGATTTGTGTGTGTGTTGGTGTGCAGGCTGTGTGTGTCTGTCTGCCTGCTCCGAGCAGCACGCACGCACACACACACACACACACTCCCTCTCTGTTTAGACACAACAGACAAATATGTGGAAAACGTCATTTAAAAAGCACAATCACAAACAGTAGTAATACTAGGTTATTTCTAATAAATATAGGGGATGAGATTTCATCGTATGGTGGGGTACAAATCGGGGAACTTAAACTCCAGGAGAAGAGCAGGAAGAGAATCAGAATCAGACTATTTATATCATATACAGTATAATGTGTTTTATATTGTTTATAATAAATTCTCAGTGTGTCTTCTTGCCAGATTTGCTCGTGACACGTGGAAAAAAATAGACCAGACAACGAAACAATCGCCTCAGATCACAAGCTCCGTGGCATGCCATGTGTTAACGGCACAACTACTTCACATGAAAGGAGTCGGGCAGAGCTTCCCATTTGCTCCGGAGCAGGGCCAGCAAGCCCGTGGCTAAAGTCGTGGTTAGCCCACTTGAAAAGTGCCAGTGTGAAAGCTGTCTTAGCCCCAGGCTAACAGCTACCTTAGCCTGAGGCTAATTGCAGTGTGAAGCCCTAGTGAGGTTTGGTGTTTTGGTTACGAGGTCAGAGAGGTTTGATGGTTTAAAGATGAGGTCACTGTCTGTGAGGATTTGATTTGGTGGTTTGGTGAGAAGTTTGGTTTTGTTGGGTTGCCTGCTCCACTAAACCAAACCTCCCTGACTTCATGACCGTGAAGTGTTTTGGTAGTCTGGCTTACTTACAACTGTGTTGGGATAAAGCCTGGCTGGCACTCTTCCATGCCGGATGTTTTATTGACAAAACATTTTTGCAATTCCATTTAATCATGCTGCTCCAATAAGCCACTTAAGACTCTCCAGTTGGCCCAGAATGCTGCTGCACGTGTCCTGATTAAAACTAGGAAACTGGATCATATTTTCCCAGTACTAGCTTCTCTGCACTGGCTCCCTGTACAGTTAAGAATTTAATTTAAAATCCTTCTCATCATATATATAAGGCTCTCAAAGGCCAGGCACCAGCATATCTTAAAGAGCTTGTTACTGTCCCACTAGAGCTCCCCGCTCTCAAAATGCAGGGTTACTGATCATACCTCGAGTCTCGGAAAGTACAACGGGATCCAGAGCGTTCAGCGATCTAGCTCCTCGTCTGTGGAACATTTTTAGTTCGGGAGGACAGACAGCGTTTTTACTTTTCAGAGAATAGGCTGAAGACTTTTGAGAAAGCATACAGATAGGGCTGACTAAGAATTATTTTTAAAGTGCTATTTTAAAGTTTATTTTTATTCTTCATCTTTTTATTGTGTTTATTGTATTTTTGTTTTTATCCTTCATCTTTTTTGTGTGCTTTGAGATGTGTATTTCTATAACTGTGAGGCGCATCAACACCACGCTT
The DNA here is from genome assembly GCA_028570985.1 of Heterobranchus longifilis. Lineage (NCBI taxonomy): Eukaryota > Metazoa > Chordata > Actinopteri > Siluriformes > Clariidae > Heterobranchus > Heterobranchus longifilis. The sequence continues at coordinate 8,793 of JAOVVB010212135.1, forward strand.
GATGAATTTGCACCGTAAATAAAATTTCATTTGATTTTTTGCACAAAACATTTCGTAGTCATAACATACATTTTCATGAAGTCCAGTACAATGTAGATGGAGGGCACCATCGCTGCATCCGGGGCTACGAGTCGCCCAGAAGACGACTGATTGGTTTAAAGAAATACAAACAAGCCGGAGCGTTTTTAAAAAATGTTTTTACCCTTGTGCCAGAATGAAAACTCGTTGTATCCAGACCATGCTCCAGGACTAACACAGAGCTGTGGAGGTGGGTCTGGCAATGCGAGACCAGTGTTTTGGTGATGAGGTTTGGTGTTGTTGTTGAGGTCTGATCTGGATGTAATTAGCAGAACGTGAAACCTGGATATTTTTCTAGATTGTCCTCCACCGGAAAAAACAACAGCACGCCGTTTCATCAAGCAGTAATCACGACTGACGTTTAACGTTTTATTGTGAGGCGGCGCCTTCTCGTGTTCACATATATTATAACACAAGGAAAGCAGGAAGTCGTGTGATGTATTCAGAGTGAGAGGTTTAGGTCAGGCGGGAGGGGTGGTGGATGGGTCAAACAAACACAGAACTTTCACCCAGGAGACCGGTGTTCGTGTCCCATTTGAAATTATTTTGAACTTAACGTAACAACCAGAACGACGTCACGTTTCCACGTCACGTGCGTGATGACATGATTTATGTATCCAAGGAAGTGATTAAATGTAACAGATATTATTACCTTTTTTTCCTACCAAGTTGTTTTGTTGCCTAAACCAAAACCTACCGCCACAACGTCGGTATTTACAACGTTAACAGCGTGTTTAAAACCACGAATGTAATGTTAGTATTTCCTGCCACCACTAGGGGCGCTATTTTAGTAAACGCTCATATGGGTCGTATTAAAGAACAGGAAAAAATCAGGCCCCCAGGAAGTGCACCGGCCGTTGAAGCCAATTTGACATCGTGGCAAAACTTTACTATTACAACTACCGTGTCCATCATGTGATGCCATTAGGCTCAAAAAGACTTTTTCCCATTGACTTACATGGCGAAAGACAAGTCTATAAATCCGGGGATACATTTTTTTTTTTTCCGCAACCCCCGTGAAATGACTCGTTTCACTATCAGGATTTTATCCATTCGGCTCGGAAGTCTAGAAGAGCTGCGTGATTGAATTATTTAATCCCCATTCAAGTTTGCCGGAGCGCTAACGGATTTTTAGAGGTGGAAGTTGAGCTTTCACCCAGGAGTCTGTGTATCACGCAACTGGCACATGTATTTAAACACGGAACACGGAAGTCGGGATTTTAATGCAATCCCCGCAGGGTTTTTTTTTTTTACTAACCATACCAAGTTGTTTTGTTGCCTCAACCTAACTAAGTATATTTGTAGCCTAAACCTACCGAATTAGTCTAGAATTAGACTTTAATGATGTGCGTATCACGCAACCGGCACATGTATTTAAAACGGAACACGTATTATATCTACGAACTGTTGTGCATACATGTTCGTATTCATTATACGACCCGTTTATGAGAATGCGTTGGACTGATGATGATGATGATGATGATGATGATGATGATCTTCTGCTTGTTTTTTTCTGCAGGTCAAAACAAAGCAAGTTTATTTATAAAGCACATTTTAAACACATGGTAATTCAAAGTGCTTTACATAAAACAGACAACGTCAAAACAAATAAAATAAATAAAAGATTTAGTATTAGTAGTCTTTAGCGTTGAGTTAAAGGAGCTGACAGTTGGAGCAGACCTGCAGTTATTGTGGGAGTTTCAGTGATTCAGTCAGGATCTTCCTCCACCTGAGCCTCCGCAGCACTTTCTCTGTGTGGAAAGAAAATAAAAGATCCTGAAGGAAGTAAAATAAACAGAGAGTGTGTGGGGGGGGGGGGGGGGGAG
>JAOVVB010212155.1:0-10696 GCA_028570985.1 Heterobranchus longifilis
ACAAGTGTCCATTTTGTTACGATCGTCTTATTTTTTTCTTTTTTTTTTTGGTACACCAGCTAGCGGTGCACACAGAGAAGTTACTGGATGTAACCCCGGTTCTATGAGTCCGTACAGAGCTCTCTGCATACAGAAACAACAGAGCTTGCTGTGCGTACGTACGGGGCAGCATGCATAGGAGTCTGCGGGCGGGTCGTGGGCGATATTTACATCCTGCGCACCTCGCACAAAGCATGAATTGGCTTTAAAAACTACGATAGTCAATAGTTGTTGTCAGACTGTCCTCCAGAGGAAAACGACAGCAGTTGACGTTTTTTTTCTTGCTCTGCAGTACGACCCATATGAGCGTTTACTGAAATAGTGTCGTGATGATTTAATGTCTCATGATTTTAACCCAAACCACGACTTTTTTTTTATCACCCTACCGAGTTTCGCCACAACGTCCGTTTTAACGTTAAAACTGTGAACGTAACATTTACGTATGATGCTGAAAATTGCTCATATGGGTCGTATTTACTCCGACCACTAGGGGCGCTATTTTAGTAAAAACGCTCTCATGGGTCGTATTAGAAAGTACGAACAAACGACACACGTGGTCGTACGGTTTGGAGGACTTGTTGGTTCTCGCGGCGCGGACACAAGAAAAAAGTCGGCTTCTTAAAACTTAAGAAAAGGTAAAGAAAACGTAAAAGTTCCTCCGGTCTGAAAACGCCTTTTGTGTGCCGGGCGACACTGTGTAACGGGGAAACCCTGGGACCAAGCCAAACCAGTGACACTGCATTTATAAATATCTAAATATGAGTCTATTTGTAGCCTTTCCTTCTGAAAACTTCCTGTGGTACGATATTTTTTAGGACACTGACCGTGTAACGCAACACTGTGAGGCGCCGCGCCTACTCGCTCATCGCAAGTGTCTCAGTGGAGCCGATCGTCGTCTTAAAAAGTGTTTTCGGCGCAAGTGTTGTAGGTGCGGGTGCAAATGTGCGTTAATGATAAAACCACTCTCCTGAGACTGCTCTCGATTTTTTTTCAGTTTAAACTATAAGGTTTTGTGTCGGTGGGGGTCTTCAGTCTAACATGTTGTGATTCTCCGGGGCGACATATCTGCTCTGGTCAGTGTAACAATAAAAAGAATAGATAGCATAAATTAAGAATTTCGTACACTCTAAAGCCTTACTTGTGTTTGCCTTGTGATCTCATGGGAAAGCGTATCTTTTCGTGTGTCATTTTTTACGTCGTCGTTCTCGTTCCCGACTCGGAACATTCGGACGATTTCTGGACCCCTTGGTGTCATTTTATTTTACAAACTGTGATGCTTCACTGCGGTCGCAGTTTTGCGAATTCAAACAAAACTTTAGGCAACAAAATGAGGTGGTTTGGATTCAAATAAGGACATTCGAATTCACTTCCGTAAGTTACGCAATCAACGTAAAATAACCAAATCGACGGTTAAAGTTCCAGTAGACAAGTTTTCTGTTTTGAATTATCATTATGAAGTAAATGTTGATTGCACAATATAATTGCTGTAGACTAATGACATCAACTGCATTTAGACTGGTTCCCTACAAGCCCTCGCTTTCACTGCTACCACCATACGATCTCCTGGGAAAATTAAGGTTCACTTTTTACGGCACAAGCTCCGGTACTTGAGAGAGTTCATAGACTATAAACAGACATTCATTTGGCATTCTTTCTAGAAGACCAGTAACCAGACCAGCTACTTCAGCACCACGGACAGCGCCATGGATTTATCAATACGCAGCACAGCTGCTGATACTTCAGAGGAGCCGCCAGGACTTGCAGGACTGAGATGGGGCTTGACTTTACTGCTCCACAACACTGTTAACTAACTTGCACAAACCTCAGTCAGATAAAGGATCAATGAGTCAGGCAGACTAGACTAACATATTAAACTAAACAATCCCTCTGCTCCTGCACTCTCTCTGCTACTGGGGATTGAGAGGGGGGCTGGCAGGTTAACAAAGGGGGATGTATTTTGGCCTTTTTGCTAACAAGAGGAATGGCATCTTCTCTCATCCCTCCTCAAATCACCTAGTTTCTATTTTCATATGCAAGTTAACACAGGATCAACAGTACAATGAAATGTGTTTGACAAGAGAACGGGTCAGCTCAGCTATAAATATAAAGAGATAAAATAAGATAAGTGACATTAATAAAATAGAAGGACAGAATAAGTTAGGATGGTAATAAATAAGATACGATGACAATAATGTCTACTGCATATAGTCACTGAAGCCTAGCAGTAACTGATCATAAATTCTGACCTTTATGAGTTTAGATTTGGCCATCAACAGCACACCCAGTACAGCCTTGACATCAGGGCTCTTAAGTTGGTCCAGAAGGTAGTTAAAGCGGGACATCCGTTTCTTCCAGTGGTCCAGCTCAGCCCGAGGACCAAGGTCGTCAGCCTCCTTTCTCAGCTGGTCACTCTCAGCTAGAACCTGGAGAACATACTTCATCTACTCACTGTTTAACCACCATTTCTGCAGTTTACCCTTTGCTTTCCCTGAATGTCACATATCCCCTTTGGTCATGTTATTGTGGTTAAAACACAACATTATTGAATACTGTGTGCTGCCAAAATAAAGCCATACTTCTAAAGAAACTGTATGATAAATAAAAATATACTTTCCATCTGCCCGAGATAGCTGTGCTACTTTTCAGAATGAACATGTCACTCAAGCTTCATGTAATATTTAGCACATATCCAGTAAAGTATTTGTCTTGCACTTACACCTGTTCAGCTGGATTGTGATACAAAACACATGGGAATCAATTCTGCTTCAAAATCTCACCACAAGATACTCTGCACAACATAAAGGAGTACAACATTACAGCAAGTTTACTGATAAATAATCAATGTGATAAGTTTGAGGATAACATCTTACCTGCCACCTAACACGTCTCACCTGTTCTATCTGCTTGATCCAGACTTTCATGCAGGCCTCTATCTTGTCTGTGGTCTCTGTGCTGTTGGCTGCTGCCATGTAGTCTGATGGGCCTTTCAGCACCCGCAGGTCAAATGTGTCACACTCTTTCAAGGTAACCTGGAGACAAGCCATGGGTTATTTTTGCTGTGGTGCTGGAATTTATTTTGTTTGTGGATGTCCCTGTGTGTGCTCACACAAGTTTCCCCATAAAATGTATTTAAAAGAAGAGGCTGTGATGAAAAAGCTTCCCAATTGTTCAAACAGCCTTTATTTGTCTATTTTAATCCAAATAATTATGTATTCTTTTGTATTTTTGCTATGCCACATATAGTTTCCCAAGTACTGGCATCGGTGTGATATCTGGTGAGTGCACACATTTTTAAATTACAGTAGCTTTTGATTGAAGTCAAAGGCATTTCTTTATTGGATGTTTTAGAGCTGTTCTGAATTAAACTCACACTTTAACAATCAAACCTGTCCTTGTTGTGGAACAGAGTCTGTTCTTACCTTTTCTTGCAGGCTCTCCTGTGCTCCAGACAAAACAGACACAAAGCTCTCCAATGATGATATGAAGTCTTGTTTGACAGCCTGGGCCTGGGGACTGGCCAGCTCCCCCCAGCCGTGGTTCATCTTCCTCAGTGTGGGGATGAAGATCTCAGACAGCAACTGCTCCACACTTTTTAACAGACCCACATCTGTTGTGTCCAACATGTTGAAATTGACATCCTAGGAAGAGATAAAAGTGTCCAAACATCATTGCAAAAAAAAGCAACATTTTACTGAATCCTAGTCTTGCGTAGCCAGACTTATCTCCACAGCGCTGCTGGGGGAAAGTCTGGATTTAATGCACTTGCACTCCTGGATAAACCAATCACAATCACCCTGGGTGTCGGAAGGGAACCTGTTTCGGTAGAACACCTCCACGAAAATGTTGTAAACATTATTCTTTGTAGATCTTTACAATCATTCACTGAAATAACAGAGCAGGCCTGCCTTATTGCATGATCCAAATCTTCAAAACTTGTCATTTTCAGCATGCAGGTAGATAGCTCAGAGGTTGTTTTTGGTAGCGAACTGACTTTGAGAACGGGAACACGGACACAGACTTCCTGTGCAGCCCGGAAGTAAAACAGAGCATTTCAGATAGAGGGTGAATACAGGTATATTCAGAGAAACAGAAAAATAAATTGTTTTTTGACCATTAAAGCATGTAAACATGTTCTAGTAGAAACCCAAAATACCTAAGTATGAACCTGAAAATGAGAATAATATGGGACCTTTAATGTTATGATTAGAATTTTGATTATTTCTTTTATTTTAATTGATTTAAAGAAAACACAGTGGCACTTTTACACTGCTCTCTGGCATGACAGGTACACTCACACACACACACACACACACGCACACGCACACACACACACACACAAAGTTGTCCTTCTTCCCCCTCTTGCTGTGAGTGTCTTGTAGCAAACATGCCCGTTTGTCAGTGGTGGTGATTAGCTTTGCTGCTGACAGCAGGTGATCAGCAAGAATCAATAGCCAGAACCGCCCATGGTATCAGAGTGCTATTGTCCCCCTATTGTCTCGCTAGCTCTGGATACAAAGAAGCTGTCTTAGTTAAGGGAGACCATTTATCACGCGAATGGGCTCAAAGAGAAATCACTGCCAAGGGAAAAGGAATCAGATGTTCTATTGTCATTCGAAACTTTCATCTTCTGCGACAATGAAAGAATCGGTCTGTTTGGATTTGGTTTTCAAGTGAACTTTATAACAGAAGGCCCCACAGTAAAAAAAAAAAAGTTCATACAGTTCCAAAATGGTACAAAGTGACTCACTCTGTGTATGTTCTCAGAGGTGATTGCCTTAGAAGTGTTGGCTCTGGTGAAGAAGACACACACTCCGGTTAGCGCCACATCCCTTCCATCTGTCACAAACACTTTAGACTTCTTGCTGCGACCAGGCTGCTGGGCAACAAGCTGGGAGGGCGCAGAGGCTGCTGCTGCTGCAACAAAGAATTGGACATAGAAACAACACAAGGTATCATCACAACTTGATTTCTCACTGTAATCCTGATACTGGAGAATCTGCATTTTAACTGAATTACAATTGATTTTTGAGACCTGCTCAATTCCAATACTGCTGTGATTTCTGTTGCAGACATACGCAGGTTGATTCGTACAGGGACAGAACCTCGACATGATGTCTACACTGAGGGTCTGCACTTTTCATTCATTTTTGACATGGTGAGTGTACATTTTCACATTACCTGCTTCAGTTGGCTCAGTGTCCTGATAGTAGAACATGAGGTGTGGAAGACCCTCAGCCACAAAGAATTGCTCCATGCGGTCAATCTGAGAAAGATGAAAAAGCTTTCAGCAAATCAGACGCAATAGTCTCCCAAACTGAGAGAAATCGTGTAACTGTTTGAGTGCTTAGCAGACGAACACAGTGTAACCATGACCAAACTCTAAAAACATAAACCCAAATACATTACTCCAATCCTTAACCCCCCCAAAAACTGAAATAAAGTATTTTTGTAATGTTGTATCAATACAAATATAGATTCATAATGTTTTGCAAATGCTGCCAAACCTATCGGTTTTAGTTTAAGGTTATTGTGGTTTTCCACAAAGAAATGTGTGAGAATACCACCTACCTGATTCCCCTCCAGTGTGGCATCTTCCACATCAGATTTCTCGAGACCCAGGCATGAAGCCACGATGCTGAGGATGTAGTCATGTCTTCCATCCAGCTGGGCCCGCTTAGCTTCACGTTCCTCTTTCAACTTTTGCTGAACAAAACACACATGCAATTTGAATGAGAAAAAACAAAAAAAACATTCTGAATTGACAAAAATCAAGCTGAATTGAGCTCAGCTCTAGTTCACTGATAATAAAAAAAAAGAAATACACATAAGTTCAGCCATCACATGGCCAGGTAGTGCACATAGCTATTAAATCATATTTCACATACTTGGTATGTAGTCATGAGGCTGTTGGTAATGACAGATGATTGAAGCTGTCCACTCGAAGAAAAAGAACCACACGTATGTGCAATTTCAATGAATGAGCACTGCAGTAGAATATGTCAAATTTAAATCAATAAGCCTCACTGACAATGCACAGTATCCATCTGTACTTTGTGTGTAGTTCCACACAAGAATGACAGAAAATGTCCAAAACAGATATCAGTATTCCCTAAAGATGTCTAACTCTCCATTTCCATCCTTCTACTTTTGAGAAGTGGTTCCATTTCTCTCCTTAGCACGCATCCAGAGTCTGCAGAATTCAGCTTTCTTTGAATGAAACAACACAGCCAGTTTACAACGGGCCAAGGCTTGTATTTAGGATGGTGGGGCAGTAGCATCATCCACAATGGGTTGCCAGGTTACGCTGCTTAGTAACACAGGAACAAGGTCAGCCAATAAATGACACGAAACCTGGTGTTGCGTGTGTGTGCCAGCTGCAGGGTGCATTTAAATTCTCTCATTTAGCCTTCCTTCTGTTTGTCTAGATTTTAAAGAGGATGACAGGAATAGTTCTTTCTGGCTTAAAATACTTCTTGCATTGACGTCACTGTGGTCAGACCATCTTTTAAAAAGACCCTCTTCTACAACAAAGCAGGAAACATCCTACTGTGACTGGCCAGGCCAAAAATAGAACACTTGTGGGCTGGCTCCTTTATATGCCAATCTGCTTAGGCAATTGTTAACTACTGGATTGAACTTTAACATTGGGAAGGACATGTTAACATACTGTTCTCACTTTCTCTCCTCACTCTTATTTGTATTTTAAGTACACATCCATGGTTGTATAGAACAGTGATTTCGCTGTTGTGCAGCCTTATCCTTAAACATATTGGGTTTTTTTCTTGCCAACTGACTGCTAAAGTCTGTAGTATACATGGAGCACATACTGTACATGCAAGCATCCTGGGTGAATCCCCATGATTGCATCCAGAATCAGATTGGAGAGAACGGGGAGAATAGATTTGACAGTTTTTGAGGAATAGATCAGATTGAACCCTGAATAAAGCCTTCAAAGGAATATATAGAGGAAAGATGTCAAATCCAAAAGATGGTAAGGATGACAGATATGAAGCAACGCAGGAAGAAAGAGCTGAATACATGATAAAAAATAAAATTAAAAAAAACACAAGGAATGTATAGAGCTGAAAATGATGAACCTGACTGAATCCCCCAAAAACGACAAAGTGAGAGAGATTGAAGTGTAGGATTGGTAGTGGTGCACAGTGAGGGAAAAAAATGATAAAAGGAAGGCAGGGGGGTGGGAAATGGAAAGATATGAGAAATGAAAGGAAGAGGAAATAGAGGGAGGAAGGAAAGAATGTAGCAGGATATTGTAACAGGTAATGAGAGCAAGAGGCAGGAGGCATGGCCTTGTGTATACAGAAATATGGGACAATTCTATATAAGTCAGGTTGTTTTAGAGTCAAAGTATTGATTCTAGTTAGTTAGAGCCAGGGGAGTTGGTCATGTGACGCCAGAGTGAGGTGGAGCGTGCCAACAATCTCACAAGCTGTGTGTGTGTGCGTGCGTGCGTGTGTGCATGCGTGCGTGCGTCAATAAGGTTAGTGAGAGCAGCAACCCAAGGCAAATAACAAATAGTGTCCACCTGCAGAAAACCTGCAGAATTATTAACTTTCTCAAAAAACATGGTAATATTGGCCCAGCACTAACAAACTTCTCTCAGGAACAGTGGCTGCAAGTCACAGGTCACATCAACAGATAACAGGACGGTTGCTGAGCACAACAAAACTGTCGGCCTGTAATGTACTCTCTCTGCACACAGTTCAGGCAATTCAATTAACATTGTTTTACTACTTAATGTAAACAGACTCTGTAATGAAGCTTAGCTTAGCAAGTTCAATCTGGAAGACTATGACTACTGGCTAAGACTACTGGCATGGATGTAATGGGAACAATATTGCCAAAGCATCAGGATATGATGTGATAAAAAAAAAAAAAAGATAGAGGCATTCACTCTTTTAGTTATAGCAATCAGATTTAGCCACAAGGCCAATCACATCGTTGCTGTCATATTTTAAACAGTTTTCCTCTCTGCTGCTGTCAGTTGTCTTTCAGTATGAATAGATGCGACCCTCTTTCACTCCATTCACCTCCAGTCTCCATCACATCCACGCTCCACATCTCATCATCCAGATCTTCAGCAACTCTCTTTTTCACCACCACCGCCAGTGTCTAGACCCCGGGGGGGATCCTATCTATCATGGCATCACTACTCCCCCAGATCTACTACGTCATGACAGGGTCTCTGCACTTTAATTTGAGTCTGTCCTGATTGAATTGGTATCAGTGCTGTTATAGCTCACTCCTGTAAATCTTAAACGTGATAACAGAGAGAGATCTCTTGTAACCACCCATGTGGAACACAGGGCTCACACGTGTAAGACCTATGCAACACTAACTGCACGATTTTCATTTCTAGACTGCTGATCTCATCTCACGGTCGATGATCTTCATATCTGACTTTCAAAATGAGAAATATATGGGTTCCACTCTTGATTTTGAAACACGAAAATGACGCTTATTTTAGACATTTAAAAAAATCCACCCAATCTTACATTACAAAATGGAAACATTTATTTCAGATAACTTTAAATAAACCACTATACAAAACTCTGACAATGAATCATATCAACTTTGTTAAAATCTCTGGAGATACACAAACACACATCACATATCGACCAGAAAAAAGAGCATGCCAAGCCATCAGTTGCTGGGTGACCAGTCATTTCACACCTTGTCTCTACCTTTATTCCAAATTGTGTGAAAAGCCAACTCAGTCTTCAGCCCAGAAACTAACAATACCGACACAATGCAGTGTGGTGCCGATTATTCAAACACGCAAACTAATGTCACTGCTGAATGCAATACACAAACACACAAAATACACAACAATAATGATGACAGACAGGCGCACACACACACACACACACACACACACTTAGTTATTCCCATAACAGACACAGAAGCCAGCACATGTAATAACATCTACTACATTAATAGCTTTCAGAAGCAAACAAAGCCCCATCCTGAGATAAGCTATGGCGAGACTGACAATCCCTATAATAAACAAACTGTAGCTTTTGGAATTAAAGAGAAAACAGCTGTGCATGACAGTTTGGCAGGAATATACTGTAGGCTGATAATTTATATAATATTTTAAAAAGTGTTTAAAAAAAAAAGTTTTCAGTACCCTGCCAAACCTCAAATCAACACTAAATTATTTAGTCCATTTTAATCCAAATCTTCTTTCTGATGAATAGAAATAACACACACACACAGTCAAAGTCAACACAGTAGTTGCAGATAAAGTTTTGCAGCTAGTTTTGTCCTTTGAACTGTGGTAAAGATGCCAATGCTTGGCGTAACACGCGAGAATTCTGCGGATGGATAAACTAAAATGTACCTTCAAATGACGCCACAACAAAAACAAAAACAACAGTGCTACATGATTTACTCTTACCTGAATGAGCTTGGAAACAGTTTGTTTCCAGAGCTGCTTTCTAAACACCTGCGACATGCCAGCTCCTCGCCTCTCTGACTCCAACCCTTCTATATCTTCTCTATAACCTGCGATCACTTTCTCGTCTACATCTGCACACGCGAGCCGTATACTCTCACCCTCAACGTCAGGAGCCCTATCAAGTTGTCAGTGGTGACCAGTCAGACAGCTGCCTGCTTTATGTTTAATGGCCATTCCTTTCCATAGTGTAGGACTTTTCTCAGCCAGCTGTGGTCAGGATACACTGATGCACATAGAGCTGCAAAGATTAATCCGTTAGTTGTCAACTATTAAATTAATCGCCAACTATTTTGATAATCAATTTGAGTTTTTTTTAAGAAAAAACTGATTCCAGCTTCTTAAATGTGAATATTTTCTGTTTTCTTTCTTCCTCTATGACAGTAAACTGAATATCTTTGAGTTGTGGACGAAACAAGATGTGAGGACTTTGGGAAACTGATCAACATTTTTCACCATTTTCTGACATTTTATAGAATAAACAACTAATCAATTAATCTGGAAAATAATCAACAGACTAATCAACAATGAAAATAATCATGATTTGCCGCCCTGGATGCAGCATACACTCTCTTGTGAATTAACAGGCTTGTATACGCAGGCAAACACACAAAGGCACACGTAAAGAACACTGACAGCTCTGTATGCAAACACTTACTGCACATCCACAAACTAACATGCAGGAATGTGCACACACACAATGAGCACACACCTCAGGTATCACTGCTCTAGCATGATAGGGTAGCAGACAGGAAACTAGCTGTTCAGTTTCACTATAATGTAAATGTGCCAGAGGAAAACTAGTGCAGATAAGTGCTTAAGGATTCTGTGTTGAGCTCATGGATACCTACTGTCACCTGACCACACAGATCTAATGAATCTAGTTAAACGTTCATTCAAGATAACTAGCTATGGACTACAATCTGAAAATACGGTATTAGTCAAAATTCACACATTGCATTTACCTTATCAAACGTAAAGGCTATAACAACACAACAGGCCAATATTAGCAGTGGTGGAGCGTAACTTAGTACATTTAATCAAGTACTGTACTTAAGTAAAATGTTGAGGTATTTGAGTATTTACAATTTATTATATATATATCTATATATATATAGATATATATATATATATATATATATAGAGAGAGAGAGATATAACGTCATCATACACAGCAGT
>JAOVVB010212166.1:0-10696 GCA_028570985.1 Heterobranchus longifilis
GGCTGGATGATGGTGTCTAACTGAGCATTAAAGTCACCGAGGCGTTGCAGCTGTTAGTGTTGGCCAACATGCTGTGTGGTTACTAACTAATGTGGTGGGTCTGACCTCGAGGGGAGATTTCTTTCTCTCTCCCCGTCTCTCATTTCTCTCACTCTGACACACACACACACACACACACACACACACACACGGTACAATACTCAACACAAAGTCAGGGGTGTAGAATTGGAAGGTGAAAACAGTTCATCCTTTAATATAAATTGGCCACAGTCAGTGTAGTAATTAGTGTCAAATTTATATAATAATAACTATTATGCTGTTGTTACTTTTGAGATAATATGCTGCATTCGTGTGCTCCTCAGATTTCCAGTGTTGGGTTACTTTTAAAATGTATTGCACTACAGACATGTCAAATGTTCTTGTAAAAGCACATTCCTGACAGAGTCCTGGCTGTGTGGCAGGTGCACTGTGTGCACACAAACTGTTGCACTTTAAAAAAAAATCTGTTTGTGTGAAATGCCTCATATGAATTTTAGAGCAAATAGAACAAAAACAAGCTATAAGGGCACTCGGAGAGCGCAGACCTCCGCCAAGACCATGGTCTATCTCACAATGTTAATGAAAGTGAAAAATAATCAGTGTATCCGCCCCGTGATGTGGATCTGCTCAAAGATGTACTGGGTTCTTTCTTGGTCCACGTTACAGCCTCCCATCAAGTTTCATGAAAATCAGACCAGAAGTTTCTCTGTAATCCTGCTGACAAACAAACAAAAACATAAAGTAATCCCTTCATGTAATCTATTTTTAAAGACAGTAACTGTATTCAAAATTTAAACTGTAACTGAAACAGAATACACTTACTCATACTTTGTATTTTAAATACGTAATACGAATACAAGTATTCAGATTACTCTCCAGCCCTGCAAGTTGTTCTTCTGCAACATTTCCAAAAAACACTCAAATATTGCTTTACCTGATTCATTATGGGTTAATGCTAATAAGTAACTTTTCTAACTCATGTAGGTCACATGGACAGCAACTAACAGTTATAACATGCTACCATATTTTTATAGTTTTTTAAAAAATTTTGCATATTGAGAATATTGTCGAAATGTCAAGAATAAAGTTGAAATACAATGTCGAGAATAAAGTTGAAATATCGAAATACAATGTTGAAAATAAAGTCCAAATGTCGAGAATGTGCAAAATAAAATAAAATAAAAATCTTCCTTCTGGCCCTAATACTCCTTCGTAAATGTATGTCTGTTTGAAAAGAAAAATCTGGAAGTCCAATGTGATGTCATGGGAAAGCGTATGCTGCCCTGGTGTAAAAGTAAGGGATTAAAACAAGTTAGTTCCTAATGAAATTGGAAGAAAATAATTCAGTAAGGCAATTAAACTGGAAGTAATTTTATTTTAAGAAAGAAATAGTTAACTGAGAGGTTAAGATAATTTAGTCATAAACAAGGTAGGATGTATGTAGTTGCATTATAAGTGGTTAAAATAAACTTATTATTAACAATATTTAAGGCAAAGTGGCCTAAGAAAAGAAAAGAAAATGCACATTGTTCGTTTTGTTTCAGTTTTTTGTGTGATTGGTTACTGTAGCTGTCAGTCAGTTCCACCTGTGATTGTGATTGGTCGAAGATAAGGAAGAGACCGGGAGAGGGCGGGGCTTACGAAAAAAATTACGAGGAGAGGAAATAGCCAAGACGAGCGGAGGAAAGACAGCTAAGTACTGTAAACGGAGGGAAAATTGTAGCAGTAGGTTAAGACACCAATATCCATTTTCTCTGTTTATTCTCGGGTAATTAACCTGAACGCTAGTTTGCGGTTTGTACCAGCCAGAAGTCAGTGAGTAACTGAAAATGCGTAGCAATTAGCCGCTAAGCTAACGAGGGTAACGATGCTACACGCACAGCTACAGGCTGCTAATTAAGTGTATTAGTAGCATCTGCTAGCAGCAGTTACTAGTAAGTTAGCTTGTCTGTGTAGTAGATAAGTGAACGAATGGAGTGTGAGCTCGGACCCGGTGCTGGATTCAAGGTCAGATAAACCCGCAGTGACCGGAAGCTGTGTGGGTCCTCTGATGAAGACACGTGGTGGACTGTTTATATGTTTATGATGCCATAGCTGACCGGAAATGACTGTTTGCGTGCTTTCTGACGAGGATTGCACCTGCTGCTGCCTGGTTTCTTCTCTCCGACCACCAACTGTTTCTGCAGGACTGACGCCAAACTGTAAGTTGGACTTTATGTTTCTTTTTTTTGTTGCTCTGCTGAGGATAAGATTCTGACAAACCATAGACCAGGGATACTCAACTTGTTTTTCCCAGAGGCCAGACTTTTACAGGAGGCCAGAGGCCAGTTAATAAACAAATATTAATAATATTTATCTGATAACATTAATAAACATTAAAAGTCAGCACCTCCTCATGTGCTGCTGATTGTAACAGCAGCACATGAGGACACATGTAAATAGTAGTGGTCCACTAATATGGGTTTTTCAATGGCCGATGCCAATGCTGATATTTTGAGAGCTGGGCGGCTCATGGCCGATTTTTTTTCCTCTGATAAAATAGCTGCAACAATTTAAAAATAATAATAATAATAATAATAAATGTGATTTAAATTGCTGAACTTAAATGAACAGGTATTTAACAGTTATTCAGCATCTCTTTGTTTCTGAAATGTATAAACGTACATAAATAAAATCAATGTTAGTGCGCAGGACCACCAAGCAGCATCTCTTTGTTTCTGGTCCTTTTGTAGATCTGCACACTCTGCAATAATCACCCTGTGATCTGAGATAATTGACCGATGCTGATTATCTCAAAATGTCATTAATCAGCCCTAGTAAATAGCATGAGGTAAATACAGCAGTAGGCCTTCTCCCAAGGCCATGTCTTATCTTGTAATGTTAATGAAAGTGAAAAAGAATGTATGTATCTGCCCTTGTGTTCTGGATCCGCTCCAAATTTTTATGGGTTTTTACTTGGCACATGCTACACCCGTCCACCAAGTTTCATGAAAATTGGGCTAGTAGTTTTTCTGTAATCCTGCCAATAAATAAACAAACAAACAAACAAACAAACAAACAAACAGCTGAAACGTAACCTCCTTGGCAGAAGTAATCGGTGCACACATGGGTGTGACCAACCAACACAATCCTGGTGCAGTGAGCCGCAAACTGAAGAAGCTGGAGCAGGGTGGATAGGCTACATTAACATTACACACAGTCATTTAGTGTTCTTATAGAACTGTTGATTAATTCAGGTTTGAATAAATATCCTGAAACTGTTTCCAGTTGTTGACTTTTAACAATTTTGTGCTAATACTGGTAATTATTTGCTTTTTGATGAGCCTGAGCTGGAGTTCATAATTTAACAAATGTCATATTTACAGTGCCGCTACATAAGTGCATATACCCATACCCACCCACCATGCACACACACATTTCCACCCACACGTTTCTTCTCCTCTGCACCTGCACTGTGATTGACAGCTGGGCGGTGGGTGACTGTTGGTGACAGCAGCAGTGATCTCAGAGCGGGTGACGTCGCAGCGGTGGTTTGCTGATGCTGCCAGATGTGAGGCTGCTGCAGGTTTTCACAGCTGTACGGGGATAGAGGCATGGACAGTGTCCAGTAACAACCCGCTCTAGTCCCATGGTCCCCAGAGACTTGTGGCTGTGTGAAAAGACATTTTTTTTTTTTTTACAAGAGCTGGAGTGAAAGGGAGGGAGGGAAACAACTGTTATTGTAGTGTTAGCTACAGTGTATTCCCAGAAACAATCAAGCCTGTGTTGTGTGTTAGGGTTTGACAAGTATGGGCTTTTGAAAACTTTAAAGGCTGAATATACCTGTATTCATCCTCTGTCTGAAACACTCTCAGTGCCTCTTTCTTTAAAGCTGCGTTCAGACCGTTTTTTTGTGCTCCGGCGAAAACGAAAAGTTCTCCCATTCATTTGAATGGGGATAGTGTGTTTATGCTGCGGTGGTGGGGGCCGCAGGGGGGTGCTGAAAAAAGATGCAATGGCGGCGAAAAGTTGAAACAGATTCAACTTTTGGAGAAACGCAACTCGATATCACGCTGCGGTGGCCAGTCATGTAACATGTAAAAAAAGAAACACAAGCACTTTTCTGTCCAGGCGTCCACATAACAGCTGATTAACAAGCTGCAAAACAAAGCATGTCCCTCTTTTCTCTCTCTCTTTCTCTGTGAAATGAAGCTGCTTTCAAGTACGCTCGGAAAGCTCAGGATCATAACAACGCTCCGACGGAAAACAATGAGTGTGAACTATAAAGTCTACACGTGCTATATTAGAGAGTAAACAACAGGACGTCACACAAATGGGCCATCAGTGACACGCCCACAACGCCGGACGACCCTGCGGCAAATCGCCTGATTGCGTTTCTTGGTCTGAATACACACGAGCTTTGCAAAGGTGCCATATTCTTCTCACAAGCCAATCAGAGCAGACTGGGCTTTTTCCAGACGGGGGGGCTTAAAGAGACAGGCGCTAAAACGAAGCGTTTCAGACAGAGGGTGAATACAGGTATATTCAGACAGGCAGAATGAGAAAAATAACGTGTTTTTGAATGTTAAAGCCTGTAAACATGAAGCCCAAAATACAAGTATGAACCTGAAAATAAGCATAATATGTCCCCTTTAAATTCCTGAAGATTGTTGCCACAAGACAGTATTTCCATCCATAAATCATGTTCATAAATCATGGTATAGTAAATAACAGAAATATTATATTACTGTTATTTATTATATGTATTAAAAAGTTTAAAAATGTGTAATGAACTCAGAATAAATCAGATAAACCCATTGCACATATATTGGTTACTTTCTATCATTTTCAGATTTATATCTTTAAATTTCAAGTTAGAGTCCATCACAGATCCTCTTATGATGAAACGTGGACAACTGTAGTGTGTGTGTGTGTGTGTGTGTGTGTTTTGGACGGCATCGTGTGGCCTTTTTGGCTCGTTAATTACACAGCTCCACAAAAATAAAACTGAGTCTGATTGGTGTCTTCTTCTTCTGCCGCTAACTATTCTGATCCTCATCTCATCTAAATGTACAAACCCGCTGACATTTTTAAAATGACATTTAAAGAGAAATGTTTCTGTTTGTTCACTATAGAAATGTATTTAGAAAAAATCATTTTAGAACTGCCCAAGTTGGTGAAATACGCAACAGCCTTTGACACCGCACTAACACCAACCTCCTCTCTTCAGGCTGTGCACCACCATCAGACACGTGACCACCATCTTGAAGACGAGGGTGTCGGGCAGCACGGGGCAGGAGCCGTCAGCGTGCTGCTGCTGCTCCTCCTCTTCCTCGCTGGGGGAGTGGTGAGCACCGCCGTGTGTCGCCGGCGGCAGGTAGAAAAGCACCAGGTTGAAGTCCTCCAGCACCGACTGGCAGAGTGACGTCAGCTCCGTCTCCATTAGACTGCACGCAGACAGACACGAGGGACAGGACGCACGGGAAAAAAGTTAACACAATTTAACAATGACTAATCCAAGGATAACACTGGAGCAGTTCACTGGAACAAACACCCGATGTCATTGTTTTACTTTCAAAGCTTCTGTTGGGGTTTTCAAATGAAGCTTCTGCCGTCATATTTTAGGATTTTAATCTACAGAATCTATCTGTTTCCATGTGTGTAAAAATAAACATTTCATAGAAAAAAATCTATTTTAGAATCAGATCAGAATCAGAATCACAATCAGAATATGTTTTTATGTTACCTACTGTTTCTATTTGTTTGTATTTATTTGTTTATATATACTTTTGTGTTTTTTGTGTTCTTGTTTATGCACAGTATCACCAAGACAAATTCCTTGTGTGTAAAAAATACTTGGCAATAAACACAATTCTGATTCTGATTCTGATTTATCCACAAAAATAAAGTAAAGAGCAACGCCAACGCCCCTTGTTTAACGCAGAAACGTGCACAAAAAACAGACCCCCGACATATTGAAATGGGACCGTAAAACAAAACTCACATCAGTGTTGTCACAGCCGATCATCTCGCCGTAAGAGACCTGATGACACAGACAGTAGGTGGGCTCGTTGGGGTCCACGGGCATGTCCAGCACATCAGATGGGTGCACGTTCCCAAAGTTGGTGGCAGGGCTGTTGAATTCTCCTCTGATGACGGGGGAAAAAATACTGAAAGTGAGAATATTCAAATATGAAAAGTAAACACACGGCCATCACAAGCTGGAACTTAGATACACAACGTACGGCTGAAGGAGTTTGACTTTCTTCTGTGCGCTCTTGGGACTGCCATCTTCATCTGAACTCTTCACTTTAGACCTTGTTTTAGCCGTCTTCTTTTCCTTCTGTCTGGTTTCAGCTGGAATTACACAACCACTTTATTATTCCACAGAGTTTGGTTTTGGCTGCCTTGACAGTCCTCGGTGCAAAAAAAAACAAAAAATGATAAGCAAATAAAATAGACACACACCTTTCTTCCCCTTACTGGAGGTGGAATCATAGTCCGTGCTCTCGATCTGCTTTTCCTTCAGGTCTGCCTCAAACCGAGCCAGGTCTGTGTCAAGACGTCTGATGTGTTTGTCGACCTGCAGAAAATATAACTTCAGCAGACTGATTGTGGCACGGTGGGTCTTGTTTTCCCACTGATGCATGTATAAGATTATGTTTATTTCTAAGATACTAACCATCTCATAGGTCTGCATGGCCAGTTGCACCTTATCATCTCCAAACTCTTTGCATTTACTGTAAGACTGCTGAATCTGCCTCAGTATGGACAGCTTTTGCTCAGAGGAGAGAGTCCGGGCGTTGGCTGTGTACTCTTTAGCCAGAGAGTCTATCTGTCCTTTTAGATCTAAAACAGAGACAAGGAGTCAAACTTCAAACTTCAACATTGAACATAACTGTTTAGTCAGTGCTATTAATATGAAATAAATCTTTAATCTGCACAATTAATACCTCTCACATATATAGATTGCAATTACAATATACTTAAATATTAGGTGTCTGCCTTCTTGTTTAGCATGCATAGATGCTTGTTTTATTCATGCCTATAAAAAGCTCATGTTAGGAAAAAAGTAGGATACTGGCTGGAATATTTTGTGAATTTTAACAGCACTTTTAACAGTAAATTGATAAAAGTCAACTATTACCACAAGGCTGTTCTTTAGAAATTTTTACAAACTGTTATGGAGTATGTACTAGGATTCTACTAGAGATCAGAGGTAAAAATAAAAAATAAATAAAAAATAAAACTTAAAATAAAGTGATGTACTTGTGACATCATCACAGGTTATGGCATTACAGTGGACATTAGTTGTGAGCAGTTCAATCAAACAATGATTCCTCAGTCTTGGATTTTTGTTATATTTTAAGGATTTTCAGTGGCCTGAAGAAGTCAAAGTATCCAGTACTTCACAAGAATAAGACGAACACTAGAGAGATGAAAAACTGTTTTCCCCCCAACTGTCTTATTCCTTTAATCTGCTTGTGACCCCCTCAGACTTCCCTTAGGGTCTTTTTGGGGACCTCGACCCCTAGGTTGGACATCATTGCATATATGGTGTTCAATATGAAACAAAAAAAGTGGCGTGTGCTTTTAACAAGTCTCTTTTTACTAAATGGAGTACATGCGTTTTCACCAATTCAGTGTTAAAAGCCACAGTTATTACACAGTTCATTGTTCTCACCCTCTGTGCGTTGATCTAGATCCCTCATCAAATTGAAGTTTCTCTGCAACTCGAAGGGCAAGTTTTCTATGCCTGGTGTTGTGGAGGGAGAGACAACAAATAGTTTAATCCCGCTTTTCACTGAGATCAACATGAAACAGGAACGTTAATGCAAGCAGAATAGCTAGCTTAATCATGTGCGCTGGATGCCATTAACGATAGCGCTGCAACGAGCCGTCACAATTAACGTTACTGCAGTAAACAGCAAGGGGCACATATAAAATCGACTTTGCTTGTTAAATTAAACTGGGTCAGCAGGTCTAGTACAGTATTGCGTGCTGTGCAATCTCAAACAGCATCATTTCTTCGCTGCGGAGCGATGCGTTATCCCAGCAAATAGACTGAGCCTAAACCCGCTGCCCGTTAGGGAACGGTTAAATCAGTCTGTAACGCATGCATGTTGTTCGGGAGTTACATTACACAATGAAAGACAAAGTATAAAATGAGCTGAGTATGTGAAAAATGTTTTCCAATTTGTTCAACGCAAAATAAACAGCTTACTGTCCAAATAATGCTCCAAATACATCCCCGCCGCCATCTTAGAAAATGTAAACAACACAGCTTCCGGTCCGAAACGGACCAATCTGATTGGTTGTTTCCGCTCTTGACAACACTTTCCAGCACAAATTACCATCCAAACTATTATATTAGTCAAATTAAAACTATGTAACTGGCACATGGAAAGCCCTTTCAGCATATTTAAGAATGTCAGGATTCAAGATACCTGCAGTGTATTTCAAAACTTTAATTCAAGATGTATATAATGATGTTCTACCACTAGGCCTGACAATGAGCCATTGAATTGTATGGGGAATTTGATTACATTTTTAATATGAAATTGTGTGAGTTTTTACATTGTGACTAGCTGGATCTCAAATTCAGGATACCATCAATGTAGTTCTTAATAGGGCTGCAATTAACGACTATTTTCATGATCGATTTTCTCAATTAATCAGTTTCTCAAAAGTCCAAGGTGATCTTTGGACAACTAATTGTTGCAGCTCACTCAAAATTTCAATTTAAGATATCAATTTGTATGTTTAAAAATGAATTACTATTAGCCAAATTTAAATTGTTTATATCTGAAACTGGAATTATGACTAATAAAAACTAAATTGACAAGTCAAAATATATTCCTATATGTCTAATATGTAATAACAGATGGTCAAGTTAAAGCTATTAAATGCTAAAAGTGTTTTCTATAAACTGGCTTGAACAATTAAGCTCTACCTAAATAACCAGGTGATCCTGGTGTACCGAAAAGACCAGTGAAACTCCCCACTGATGAATGATGAATCAAACAAGTGATGAGAAAGATATCTTAAAAGATTTATTATATTTCACAGATTTATGAAAGTTGTCCCCACCTGCAATTAAATCAACAGACATAAGGAATATTCTGAAATACAAAAAAAAAAGTGAGAGCGTCGTTAACCAGTCTAACTCATGTGTACACAGGCATTACAATATCATCATATCTGACTGACGCACGGTATCGCTGCTCTGAAATGACAACACTCTTGACAAGCTTTTACATAATCTAGAACAATTTATCGCGCTGTACACGCCGTCACTCTCCGCCTTTTTTTCCCAACATGTGCTTCAACTTTTTGAATTTGTTCTTTCCCATTCTGTGCTTTGCCTTCATGGGTGTTTTTCTCTTTTTGCCCTGCTTTTTCTCAAATCGGCTCCCGTCCTTTTTGTCAGCATTTGACGCTTTAGTTTCATCAGCTGTCTTCCTCGCAGGCTTCTTGGGCTCCGCCCCTTTCACAGTCTCTCCATCCATCTTGGCGATCTTTGCCTTTTTGGGTCCAGCAGGTAAGTCCTTTTTGCCTTTTGGCTTGACGTTTGCGGGTTTCTTGGCTGCTGTTCCGTTGGCTTGGGTTTTTCCCTTCAAGCCGCCTGCCTTGCCGGGGACCACCTTCTTTGTCTTGTCACTTCTGGATGGTTTCTCTTCAGGAGAGTCTGTAACGGCTGTCGCCTCAGCAGCGTCTGCGCTTTCTTCTTCTACAAAAACAGACACAGAGGATGAGCTCATTTTAAACTTATCGTGATGAAAGCTGCCGTATTCTCGTGAGAGAAAGTGTTACCTTTTGCTGCTGGTGCAGTTGGAATTACGTTGGAGAATTTCTTCAACTTGGCCACAAAAAACCCGTCCATGTTGTGGGAATGAGGGTAAAATCGGCGAGACAGTCGCAGAGTAGGATGGAATCTGCGTTCTTTGAATCTGAAAGATTGGAAAATAAGTTCAGGGTTGAAGATGCGAGTACTTCTCTTTCAATAACTCGACCACCGAGTGAAAACACACATCGGTTTTACTTATTTACCTGGTGAAGCCTTCCTTCCCAAAGTCAAGTCCAGTGGGAACTAATTTGACGTTCCTTTTCTTTAAAGCGTAGTCCACCACCCATTCATTCTCCTCCACCTGGTGGAACACAGTTTGATCAAACGTTGCTGCGAAATACTCACAAATAACATGTAAACCTAAGAATTAATTAGCTGCAAATTAGGGGTTTTACGACTACTGATTTGTAAGTTTTTCATAACAGTAGTCGACTAGTTATTATGTAATAAAGACACAGAGAGGGGAGTTAGGGCCTGTGTCCAATGGCGTTTTTTTTTTGAGTGACAGCGTCTTTTTTTCAATTGTTTCCAATGAGCAGAGAGCATATGCAGCCACCTAGAGAAAAAAGCGCTGGACCTAGCATCTTTTTTCAGAGCGCACCGCCTATTTTGTGCAGCCGCTCCGAACTACAACTAGAAGCTAGTTGAAAATCTCTGAACTTTTCAGAAAGGTGCCGTTTTGTCGGCGGTGTTCGTTTTCAGGAAACTATCACAACAAAGAGAGAAAAGACGTCTTATGGAAGCAGATCGGCTGGACACTGACTGCTGCTGGTGAGCATTGTGGTTGCATCACCATTCGCGTCGCAAGCTTGTTGTTATTGCGTAATCAAC
>JAOVVB010212207.1:0-10695 GCA_028570985.1 Heterobranchus longifilis
AGAGGGCAGCAGGGGTACACAGTATGCCCACCCAGGGAGGCCAGGGCATCGCTGGCCTGGCAACAGCGACAACCGCCCCCTTAGAACTGGGTTTGAATGTGAGGGGGACCGGAGCAGAGTGGGCTGCTGTCACACAATGAGCAATCAATATGAATTACCCAGAGCAGTAGGACCTCAGAGACACATCAGTAGCAAGGTCGCTCTGAACACTGAGATGGTTGCAGCTTTGAAATTCACTTCAGTACATCGCCTTGAAACTCACACATATGGCTCCATTGTCAGGCATTTTGTACAGTGCTCTTTACGGATGAATACTGAAAACCCATAGTCTGTGCTCACGTCAGCTAGCCAAGTAGAGGCATTATTATTTTCCATTTTACAATTCTCACTTTACTTCCCACTTAGAGACCTCTTAAAATAATTAGTATTAAGACTCAGTCACTTTATGAGCAACTAGAAATGGCTACTATGTTACAAGTATTCATGAGTTCATGAGCTTCGACTATGTTGTGGGGATCGACACAGGGGATCGACACAGGGCCGATACCAATTATTAGTAATCAAGGATACCAACAACCTATATTTGGAACTGATATACATTTGCCGTAAACATGTAGAAATGAAAATCTTATGTCAACATTTAGAATAACTCAACTTCAACACAAAACTTAGTTTAAATGCCTTCAGAAGGGGCACACTGATGGCTCACTGGTAGAGCGTGCACCCCATAAACAAAGGCTAAAGTCCTTGTTGCAACGGCCATGGATTCGACTCCCTTTGCTGCATGTCGTCACCTCTCTCTCACCCCTTTCCTGTGGAGCTTCAGCTTTGCTCTCAATAAAGGCAAAAAGCCAAAAAAAAATCTTAAATGTCTTTAGACGTATGTTAAATTAACTGCTGCAAAGGAGAACTTTTCAACATTATCTTTAAAAAATGCTGACACCATTGCATGTTTTGCTGGACTTTTGGACCTTTTCTTTAGTGCATCCATCCAGAGAGAGAGGGAAAGGGTGTGTGCGTATGGATCATGAAGCCCAGTGTTTCTCTACAGTTCTCTGGTTTATCAGTGAAGTGTGTGAACTACACTGCAGACTGGATTCTTTACTAACAGGGACAACCAGTGACGGCTGACTCATATGAACAGGTCGGACGCGGGTGTATTGGCAGGTCTGCGTCATATAAGCTACGTCTGGTGTATGAAACGTCTGTACCGTCACTGCACTGCATTTTTATAAACTAATGTGATAACTAATATAACTAAAAAATAATGTGGTCTTGTGTCACATCTCTCGCCTGCATCTTCCTCTCCCCTTGCAACTAATTTTCATACAACTTATGTTACATCTAGTAACCACTAGGACTGTCCTCGACTAAAGAAATTCTTGGTCGACTAACACTCACATGATTTTGTCGACTAATCGATTAGTTGATTTAATCGACAGATCTGTAAAACTGAGTGTCTCCACAAAGAATCATGCCAGCTTTTTCTTAGGTTTTACATTTTACATTTTCCAATTAAAATCACAATTCACATTTTTGACCATTATTATTGCCATATCTGTGTATAAAAATGTGGAAAAGCTAGAGAAGATAATAAACATCAAAAAAGCTTAAAGATAAATGTGTTCTTAGGTGCTGCTCAAAAAGGTTTTGGTGCTGGTAGGTAAAACCCTGCATGCAAACGCAACACTTTGAATCTTGTGTTTACCAGAGATGTGCTCATAAGTTCAGCATAAAAAAACATTTAAAAATGACTAATTGACTAAAGAAATGTTAGTGGACTAAGACCAAAACGACTGATTAGTCGACTAACCGACTAAGAGGGGGCAGCCCTAGTAACCACTATTATTGACGGCAGAACGCAGGTGGAGCGCTGTGTTTTTGCAACTTTATCGTGTTGGACTTTTGATGTTTATTACAACTTCAGTAATATCTCCTGCCTTCCATCTGACACGCTCACCGGAGCAGCTGCAGTCTGTGTTGGTCTTTGCCTGTCAGAGGCACGGCAGCCTTCAGTGTTGATTGGTTATTACTCGTGACTAGTAACCAATCAGATGCTGTGGGCGGGACATTGAGCAGAGGCCACAGAGAGGTGACTGCAGACAGAGGCTGGATCATAGCTAAAGTAGAGCATTTTTCAGTTAATTTATTTTATCGGCTATCAGTTGAAACAAGTAACGATTCCGATAATCATAAAAATGCTGAATATCGCGGCCGATAATCGGCTGATCCTCATTATAGTGACTCATTCGGAAACGACACTCTGGATCTCTGGTATACAGAGGTGGACTTGGATGCCCTCTGTTTTCTACTTGCATGTGTGTCACCACAGGTGCATGCAACAGAAACTATACTTGCCTTGAAGAACAGAATTGGCTTAATGTGTGATCATGACCCTAAAACAGGTGTGATCTTAGCTGTGAACATTGCCAAGACTGTAAAGTTGTGGGAACTTCAAAGGTTCTATGTTACTATGTTGGAAAAAAGAAGCGCAGCCAGTTACACTCAGGTGTTGATGTGTGAGGGAAAAAACTGCATTGCAGTTCAGTCACAGGTTAGTTTGATAATCACCAGTTGGACACATGTTTTGCATTTATTCCTCCAGCACCATCAAATATTTTAATATTTTTGCCTGGATGAATAGCTTTCAGCAGACTTTTACTGTGTGGCTTTAAACAGTGTTGTACACTGAGTACTGGTCTATTAGGTCGATCTGTACAATTTAATGCAATCAAATAAAAAAGCCTAGGAATAACTCTTAACTTTTTCAAGCTTATAATCTTCACTTTATTTTCTTGGCATGATGTTAGCAGTGTATGCGGTTAATCTGCGGATCGGGTGGGCCAGGTCATAAAAATTAACATTTCTGATTAATAGAGGTTGGGTGAAATAATAATATGTCATTAATGAGGAAAATATTAATTACATTCTCTAAAATGTGAATAACATAATTTAAGCTTAATTTTTCGTTAGGCAGAAAGGCTAAGCCCCAATATTTATGTCATGTTTAGACTTTTATTGCTCTGCTGCTCCGAAATCACGTCCACATCTTGGCAGCGGCGAATAAAATATCTCAGTTTCATTTCTTAGCCTGCAGCCCAGGTGGGCTGTGTTTCCACTGACCTGCTAAATATATTAACTGCTAATCACTTTACCTACATAGTTTAACATCAGTGAAAATTCAGCCTGCTGCTGCCCAGGAGATGGAATACAACCAAAGATAATGGATATTTATTTATATAAGTTTGTATTTCCAAAACGCAGAAATGAGTTTCCCTCGTATCGAAGTCAATGGGTTTTTTGAACGGGTTTTTGTTTAGATGTCTGAAATAAGGTCTGTGGTTAACACAAGCTTCAGATATTTTAACGTTTTGTTCTGCGACATAAAATACTTAGGTAAATACCCCGTTGGAGCATTTCTAAGCTTTTACGTGTGTTTAAAAAGACGGTTGCTAACAAGTAGCTAAATGAGACTACAGAGGTTGTCGAGGACATTAAACGTCACTGTCAGTTTAGTAGTGGCAACGCTGACGTAGACTGCAAAATGCAGCCGTTGGTGTAGTTCCTTTATAGCCTAACATTATTGCATTTATGCTTCGACAATCATAAAAATGGCGTTCATATGGAGAGATTATCTTGCCAGACAAAACATAAGTATCATAGACTTGTGTTCGCCACAGAGTTTATATTTTTGCAATGATCCAAAACCCAATTTTAAAAATCCCATAGGCTTTTTGACGATGGAATGGAAGGAACCCCGATGCTAACTTCCGAGTTTGCCTACAAAAAGACCTGTCCCCGCCGAATGATAAGAAACGGTACACACTTCCTGTCTTCTAAGTGGGCGTGGTATCGTTTGAAAGTGTAGTGGACGTCATCTGGATGGATGAAAAGTTATATTTGCACAATTTTAATTAATTTTAATTTGCTAACATTAGATATCTACACAGCTAACAGACATAATTTGCATTAAAAAAAGAAACCTGTGGCGATCGCGGACGTTAGCTCAGCTGTGTTGCCAGATCTCGCGAGAGTTCGTTGCTGAGACAGAAATAGGTCTCAAACAAAGTTAATTTTCTCTGATCTGTCTGTCTGAAAATGCCATTTCAGTGTCCGTTTGCTCAGGAGATATGTGGCTTGTGAAAATTCCGCTCACTTCCCCCACTGGAATCAATGCACTCAGAAAATAGTCTACCGGTATTTATGTTTGCTACTCGCACACGCGGAACAGAAATTCTGGAGCGCAAGTTTTACTCGGAATGTTTTGGCAGCGCACCAGCTATTTTTTGTATCAGCTGTACTGTAACATGCTCGTAAGCTTAGCCCGAGTTGTGTCAAACTGTATGCTGACATTGTTCAACTGAAGTCGGGTAAATCTGTGGAAGCATTTAAAACATTTATTTTACGACGGCGTCACCTGAATGTGTCGATTAGCGGAACGAAACAAAAACAGACAGGAAGGCGAGTCCATTCAGGCAGCCTCTTGCAGATTCGGACCATGCAAACGTATAACTGATGCTATATAATGTTTGTCGCTGCATATATGCGACCGCATGTAGAGGATACCGAATTAAAGCACATGATCAAAGTACTTAAGCCCTGCTACAACGTTCCGTCACATGTGCATTTTAACATTAGTCAGTCCGTGTCTGCGATGTATAAACGAGCACACGCTATAGTGAAGAAATTATCAACAGGTGAGTCTTATGATGGAGCATTACTGACATTTGTGTTATTTATTTTTGTAAGGCTATTTTTTTTTTGTTATTGACAATATGTCAGTGTTTAAATGCCTAGTAATAATAATAATAATAATAACAAATGTGATACAAAATTGCTGAACTTAAATTAACACTTATTCAGCAGATAGCAGCATCTCTTTGTTTCTGAAATACATAAACTTGCATAAATAAAAACAATGTTAGTGTCACACGACCACCAAACAGCATCGCTTTGTTTTTGGTCCTTTTGTAGATCTGCACACTCTGTACTTTTATCGGCCTTGTGTTCTGAGATAATCTGCCAATACCGATTATCTCAAAATGTCATTAATCGGCCCGATTAATCGGTCTATCTCTATTATTTACAGAACCGAGGTATATACCGAACCGTGAATTTTTGTGTACCGTTACACCCCTATTAGAGAACATATATAACTGAATAATCAGCCTGATCAATAGCCTACACTCACTTGCTGGCGCCACTTATTATGTTTACATTGGGCCTGCTCACGGAAATCAAATGCCCGCCCACAGATTTATGTCTGCCACCGCGTCTGAATCACGCTTTCATATGCTCCACAGGGACTGGTAGCGGTTGAGTGTCCATGCGAGTGCGGGTCTCTAAATTGTAGAATACAATTCCTTTGGGTGGATGCGTACATATAGATTCGGATGACATCAAAGCCGATCTGCGCATCTCTAGTAGACAAACACACGTGCCATCTGGGTTGTCTGATCTGACCAGCCATGCACATTTTATTTTTTTTGTATCTTTTCATATTGGTGTGCTTGGGCTAACTTTCGGCTCACAGGTCGGCAGACCCACCAGAGAGACTCCCACTACTCCAGATGGCCAGTATACCCCTGCTGGCATTGGCCAACCTGTGCTTTACCAGCAGAGTTAAACTTCAGGAAATCAGGATCATGTAGTGTTTGTTTCTATTCTATAACGGCCAATGTACAGGGACGCTTTAGGAGATGTTTGGTAACCATTTATTAACAGACAGAATCATTTATAGTAGCATCTAAATATCTGTTCTATACAGTGGACTCAGGACTTCAAATTAAAACATAAAACACAAGTTTCTTAACTTAAGGTCCACTTATTAGCCTTTTTCTGGAGCCACCAACCATGTTCATCATCAGCCGATGGAGTTTGGTTAATTGTCATGAGAGAGCTCAGTTGTCACCGCGTGACCTAACTGTGGAACTTCAGTCACATGATAACAGGTGGTCGTATATGGGAGGTAGATTGTAACTCCAGAGTCTGTTTACAGATCGTCTATGGGGTCGAATTTGGATAGATAATACAATGAATAAATATAAATGGTAAAATATAAATATGTGAATGGTATTGTATTGTCTGTGTTAATATGTTTTTTTTTTGTTTTTTTTTTCAGAAAAAGTCAGCAAAGCCAACAACCACAAAGACAGTAACATGGTGGGGATAAACAGGTGAGTCAATAATACCCTGTGTATTTGCTTCATGATGGGTAGTAATCTGCGTTTTTCAATACAGATTGAATATGTGTTTAATTTAGTAGCCAGTGTGTAACTGTTAGTATTATGTATCATGTTTCAGTCCGTTCCTGGACGAGTGCTTCAGACAATCACCCTTTAACTCGCGCTCCAAGAGCTCTTCCCCCGCAGAAGCCAGCTCCTCTACCAGGGCACCATTCCACGGTAAGACACGCACGCACGCACGCACGCACACACACACACACACACACACACACACACACACACACGCACATGCAGGAACATGACTAGAGTAGTAGTAGAGGAACAGACATATCACTAGCAGTTTATTGCAGGCAGTAGATGGACAGGCATTAGCTTTACTCATATCCTGTCTTTTAGAGCTGCAATGATAAGTCGATTATTTGATAAGTCTGCAACAATTGTGATAATCAATGATCAATCAAAAGTGTTTTGGTCATTTTTCAAGCAAACATGCTGAACATTTTCTGGTTCTAGCTTCTCATATGTAAATATTCATGTTTTTTGTTGTCATATATGACTAAATTTTGAATCTTTAGGTTCTGGACTGTTGGTCAGACAAAACAAGCAAATTGAACACAACATCCTGGATTTTTATTTTTATTTATTTTTCGCTATTTTTGAACATATAGACTATTACTCAAGAAAGTAATTGGCAGATGAATCGATAATGAAAATAATCGTTAGCTGCAGCCACAGTGACTATGTTTACATGCACACTAGTATTACACTATTATTCAGAATGTGACAATATTCAGAATTTGATACGGGTCACGGAAACAGCACATTCTGTTTCGATATTCCGAATTAGACCTTATTCCGAATGTATCTTTTTCCGATTAAGACTTGATATGCTGATATTATTCGGGTTTTAGGAGCTTTTTTTTTTTTACATGTATACATCACATTTGGAATATGCATCTCAATTGGGGATTTTACCGCAGTTTGCGACACACGGCCTCTTGCCTGTTTACGGTCAGCTCTGTGCGTTGTACACAAACCAACTAGCCAACAGTTTGAAAGGCTGGGGTAGGGATGCGTGACCAAAGGATAAAAACACATGTCTGGCTGGAAGGAGAAACACACCTACTTTAAATATTATGAAAGACTTGGATAGCAACAAGTTTTTGGACATGAACAAATATCGCAGTGCCACCCTTTTAACCCTTTGAGGCCCACATAGACCCGTTTTGGTCTTTTTTAGGAGGGGGTAGCTGATGTTTCAGGGGAGATAGCAGGACAACAGTAGATGTCATATAGAAGTGGTGTCCATCATCTGAAAGCTGAGAACCTGAAGATTAATTTGAGGTGCAGCACAGCACTGTGTCAAGGTTTTCTAGTCATAAATCTCTCATAAATATTGGTTATGAGCCTATTAAATTTTGAAGATTTGAGTGTATAAAGTCTTAGAACATTATGATCAAAGTATATGACGACCATGACCATGTTGACTATTCGTTCTGTTTTATTACAGTTTGCGCATGGTGCGCAGATCGGCTTTACTGCATATAAATAAAGGCAACAGATGCAGACCGTGTCTCCTCTCTCAATTTAAATGACTTGCGTTAGTACAAACACATCACACGTTCATTTTTCTCCCATATAGACTATCAAGCAACGCTTTATTAATCTGTCACAATTTTGAATAGGGTTCAGCAGGAGAGTGACAGCGAAGCTTACGTAATATAGTGAACAAACCAAGTTAGCTCTCCGAGCTAATGCGTGCTAGCTAAGCACACTGACAGACAAAAAAAAAAAAAAGAAGAA
The DNA here is from genome assembly GCA_028570985.1 of Heterobranchus longifilis. Taxonomy (NCBI): domain Eukaryota; kingdom Metazoa; phylum Chordata; class Actinopteri; order Siluriformes; family Clariidae; genus Heterobranchus; species Heterobranchus longifilis. The sequence continues at coordinate 7,989 of JAOVVB010212207.1, forward strand.
AAAAAAAACAACGGCTCGAATTTAAGATAATCTCCGACTTTCAGGGGGCAGCCCTACAAAATACCATATTAAGACACCAAGACCTTGAGGAACACCATAGAAAAAATAATGCTGTGATTTGGTTTAAAAAACTTTTGACATTTGGGTTTTCTGTAAGAAAACTTCTGCTCAGAAACTCCCTTATTGTGAATATACCTAGAAAAACCATACATCCCCTGAATGTCCTCGGTCTGTAGTTTGTGTTTGTAAAGTTTCATGAGGCTGTGATTATCCTAGAGGTCACAACAGCTCATTCTATCCAGTAAGGTCAAGTTTAAAAAAATGCTCTCACTACAATGAAATGGTTACTATGGGGACTAACATCATCACACATGAATACAATTGTCTCAGCTTTCCAGTGATACCCAATTTATGCAATTCCAAGACTCTTTAGGGATCCCCGTATGCAGAAATATTCAAATACAACATTTTAGATTAGGCAAGAATAACACATTTATACTGCATGAGTAAAACTGTATGTTTTTGCCCTAAACTGCATGGGATTAACATGAAGCGGGCATGTCTGTAAAGGGGAGATGCATGGGTACCATAGAACCTATTTTCATTCAGATATCTTGTCTGAATGACAGAGGTCAGAGGTCAGGGGACTCCTTTGAAAATGGCCATGCTAGTTTCCCTCGCCAAAATGTAGCCTAACTTTGGAGCGTAATTAACCCCCCTTTCCGACAAGCTAGCATAACATGGTTGGTATCAATTCCTTAAATCTTCGAGTTCATATGATACCAATATACTCTAGCTTCAAAATCCAGCCCGCTACAGCCCTGAAAAACAGTAAGTCAGCCGGCGCTCCCGCGGGTCTCTAAGGGTTAACAAAGGTGGTTGAAAGGAATGAAAGAGGGAGACTGTTCGCACAGTGGAAACAAGTCCGCCACCGGTGGAAAACTTTGAATCCTATTTTGACTGCTCCATGTAAACAAGAATATTAGTGGAATATTAATTTTCATTAGCCATGTAAACAGCTTAGTAGGAATGTTGTAAACTGGAATATTTTGTGCATGTAAATGTAATCACTGCCTTTATGTTTGTTGTTTTACACAAAGATTATCTCCTCAAAAGAAATAAATAGACAGAAAAATGATCTGCAGCTGACAAAAACAAGGAAGTAATTAACTGCCAACAGTCAGTATCGCTTCATTCATAGTACGGTATCTTCTAAGATTTACATGCATGCACGCACGCACGCACACATACATACATGCATACATACTACAAACTACACATGAAGACACCTTTTAAATCTGATTATACGGCCACAAGGACACATCTCAATTAACCACCTCCATCTTTACATGATCTCACCCTCCTCTCTGGTAGAACCCCCTCTCCCCGTTTCATATTTAGAGCTCCGTCCGGCCTTTTGCACTCTCACGCATTTCCCCAACCTGAAGGCCTCTGCCCAGGGCATCCCCCGTCTCCCTCTCCTCCCCTCTTCCCTGGCATCCCAGAACTTCCCTCCATGTTCCTTTGGCAGTGAGAGATCCAGAGGTTAATTAGCTTGTGCCAGCTTTGCCTGTCCCTCTGCCAGTTAATGAAAATCTGATTGGCTTCTGGGTGTCAAGAGTGTCCTGAAAGTTAATTCGCCCAGCCCACCTCCCCTTTCCCTTGTGTGTTTAAGCTTCAGATCCAGCCTCTGCTGCTCGCTCTTTTACTGTAGTACTGTAGTACTCTTTTCTGTGTCTCTCCAGGCCCAGTTCTTTGCTTTGTGTGTGTCTTCATTTTCTATTTCTCCCTGTTTTATCACCCCCCCGCTCCAAATATTGTTATGCGTCTCTAGTTGTAGCTGTCGGAAGGCAGACCTTTAATCAGATTTTCTACTCTGTTTTCTGTGGGTGAACTTTACTGTCCTTTCCTATTAGTTCACACCACCTTTCCTTCACAAGCCATCACACCTTTTGGACCCAGCATTAAGAGAGTCGTAGGGTTAGCTAAGTTTATTGTAGTATTAGTAGTACATAATATTTACTGGTTGTAAAATGGTTTTTGAGTGATAATGAGCTGCTGCTGTGTCGTGATTGTCTTGAAACTTGCCGTGTATTTAAAAGGAAAAGCTGACCGTTACTGCAGGTATTTTAATAATGTATTATACAATGTAAAGGGAAAATAACTGACATTTTTATTGTATTATTATAATCCTGGACAGAGACGTTCTGTCCACAACTAATACTCTGTGAGTGACATAACTGGAGCTCATCTTCAACAGTATTTTTGAAACAAAGAAAACTACTTATTGTTAAATAGTAAAATTTACAAGGAAGAAAGTCTTCAAGGTCCGGATGCTTATGATGATATGGTAATTATATGGCATCGTGCATGGCAAACGGCGGCATCTTTTCTTGCAAATGTATGACTTTAATATCTTTTTTTCTCTGAAATTTGTGACTTTAGTCTCAAAATTCGGAGGTTTTTCTCTGAATATTACCACTCCTCCTCGGCTCTGTAATTTATTTATTTATTTGTTTTTTTACCTACAATGGCCCTAGTACGCCATCGTAGAGCCTTTTCCTTCAAGCAAGAACGAATACGTGAGTAGGAGTTTGCTGTCTTCTTCTCCCCTCAGTCTGGGGTTTAGCGCAGTCCCTTATTTCTTGTTTGCGCCTCTCTCTCTCTCTCTCTCTCTCTCTCTCTGTCTCTCTCTCTCTCTCTCTCT
>JAOVVB010212228.1:0-10695 GCA_028570985.1 Heterobranchus longifilis
TGTGTGTGTGTGTGTGTGTGTGTGTGTGTGTGTGTGTGTGTGTGTGTGTGTGTGTGTGTGCGTGCGTGCGTGTGTGTACTGACTCTACAAGGGCGTGCGCCAGTGACTCAATGTTGTCTCGGTCCAAGTTGGTGGTGGGCTCATCCAGGGCCAGGATCCCACAGTTCAGACAGAAAGTCTCTGCCAGAGCGAGACGGATGATCAGGGATGCCAACACCTAGACACACACAGTCACATTTGGGAAAAAAAACAAAAACAATACTGCAATTAATTAATTAATTTAAAAATAAATCCACATGAACTCTAGATATCGACCACCTGTTGCTAATTTTCTTTTCTTTTCTTACATAAGCCATTTTCTCATATGAACTCGGGACAATCAGGTCCAAATATTGTCCAGAGTTGCCCTTTCCACATGTAGCACACAACGGGAGACTGTGATGATTTCAGCGTCGGCCCTTACCGACAGAAGTTCACAAATCTGGTCGTCTCTCCAGTTAGATATTTTCATTGCGGTCTTTGTATACCCGTCTTCTTAGATGTTTGTTTTTTCCGGTTTTGCACCAGCCGCATGATAGAAACGTCATCAATTCTCCGGACAATGACCGGCTCTATTCACACATGGGCTCAATCCGACATTACACAGACGTGTGTGGCATGGTAACGTCTGTTTAATGTCCGGTCCGAATTATTCAGACATTTCTCACACACATTTCTGGGTAATGTCCAGATAATTTCAGGGTTGCAGTGCATGTGAGAGAGGGGCTTTAATTATTCACTGGAAAATATTGCAAGAATTGTATGTGATGTACGTGCAACATTTCTGGTACCTTCTGACCGGCGCTGCAGCGTCCTCTCATATCCAAAGCTGTGTCTCCTTTCACCATAACTACTCTGTAGTTGTAAACCCTCCGCCTCAGTCCAGCAGACGCGTTTTCGTCCACGTCAGACCTGATCTCCACGTACTCGATGTCTGGAGAGTGATGAAACACAGAGAGGAATGAGGGAGGAGAACTACATACAAATACTACATAAAAATCACAGATTTAAAAGTGAGATGCACCTTGACCCCTGTAGGTGCTGCGCCATAGATCTCTGATAATCTTGTTGATCTCATCCATCTTCATGCTGTGGAATTTCATGATGGTTCTGAGGAAAAGAAAGAGAAAACAAAGCTACAAACCCAATAGAGCAGGGGATCGTGACCTCAAAACGCAATGCATTGTGGGACTAACTTATCAAATATTGTTTCGGCTGTGCAGTAAAACATGTTGCCAGAGCTGACTCATGTTTTATTACCGTCTCTCTGTGTTGGTATGTGTTTTTTGTCGCTGTGTGCTCGTGGTTGACAATGAATAAATCCAACAAATACAGAGCCGTCTGCCTGCAGCAGATCTGCATACCCGGCAATATGGCGATCCCCTGGGCAATCCAGACCACAATGCAATGCGCCACTACATCGTTGCCCTAGCTCTATAGTAGACCAGGCAGGCATCTACTAGACATTTTATTGGACATCTCACTTTACCACAGTGTAATTTCTGTTTTGACAATCAGGTGACAAACTCAAGACAGAAGCAGACTCATGATTTATAAATATCAAATTGAACATCAAACAGTATAACATATTTGTAATAGTATGTGTAGTAGTCTGTGTCTGTACTTGCTTATGTATATCTGCCATTACTTTTCCCGCAGATCACAATGAGCATATCTGCTTTAATTAGATGTCAAGGTGTGCAAAATAACATTTGTCACCTAATGGGTGCTGGTGCAATAGAGTGGAAAATGTGCAATGGAACAAGAGGATACAACTGTAAATGTAAGCAGTATTTATGATGGATATTCCGGATGAAAAGGTGAGCACAGTGCTGGATTAGAGGATATGGTAGATTAAACTCCAGGTTGGTAAAAGGGTGAACATATGCAGAGCACACCACATTGTGCACACTAGCAAAAAGGGCAGTTATTTCAACTCTGGCTGACACAAAAAGTATAACTACCATGAAGCTGGCTTACAAAGTGCGCTGTCGGGCTGTGCTCAAAAAAATCAATTCGGCAATATACTGTGATTTACTCCTTGCTGATACACGTATCCATACAGATGCTACTGTATCAATACTGCAGAAAATGCTGTAAATATTTGCATTCATTAATAACTCTGGGATTAGAAAGATAATATTACATTTCCTTTTAAGATCTCTTTGGGCCTGAATTTTAAGTGTTTGAAGTTGTGTGATCACTGTTTTACAGAATAATAAAGAACAGCTGGTGTAGCTGTGCAGGATACAGTCATTATTCAAAAACAACATGTATTCCAATATGTATCATGTACTCCGTATCGTGATACATATCGTATTATGAGGTTGTAGACAATACCCAGCCCCTGCTGTTCTTTTATGTCCACCTGCCACTGTGGCTAGTGGATTCCAAAATCTAGCAGCCACTCATTAGATTAACATTGGGGTTTTTTTTGGCTGGTAAATGAAGCAAATCTAGCAGCCACTTGGATATTTCACCAGCATTTAGCTGGTGCTAATTTCCAACCCTGCTGTCTCATATTGATACATGACAAAGACATATGTAGATATAAAAGATACGAAGGTAGTCAACTGGATGCTGCTTTCCGGCATACCGAGAAGCATTTTGTCTATGATTGAGCAAATGTACAAGGAAATCTAATGTGGTTTGAAAACACCAGATTGATAACAGTATAACCAACAGCGCTTCTGAAGCCCTTATATGGCAGCTATATCGACAAAGAAAAAACAGAGGGAGTAGAGCACTCCTTATCCATCCATCTGACCAAGTCTGTCTTCTATTTACACTGATTATGCAACAGAAGGAGGTCATGGCTTATGCTTATATTGCAAGTGTACATCCAGGAAACAAAAATATAACATGACTTGGTCATGATCAGAAGAATAGAGTGATTTTATGCTTGAGATACATCATATTGCTGACAGGGACTTTTAAAAGTATCCCCCTCTCTTGGACTTTTCATGTTATATTGTTTAAGAATATTGGATTAGAGTTAAATAACATGTTCAATCATCCTCACATTCATACTGCTTATTAAAAGATCCCTTCCTATCATGCTTCCAATGTAAGACATGTGGGACAAAACCCACTGTCCTTGTGCTCTGTGCAAAAATATATGTTCCAAAGTTTATCAGAAGTTAATATAAATCTTCAGCAGTCTGAGTTAATTAAATCATGTGGGTACACTGCCCCCGAGACATTTTGCTATACATCTTTACTTGTAGAGATTTTTAATTAGAGGGGCGGGGGTAGGGGGCTCAGCACTGTGTGTCAGGTGGTTCTAGTCATACATCAGAAATAACACTGAATTAATCAATTTAATCAAAGTGTAGAAGGGCTTAGAACTTTATGATGGAAGTATGCGATGGCCATTTCCATGTTCTATTATGTTTCATAAGTTGTTGCAGCAATCTTTGGTTTGTTACACAGATTTGGTGCTAAATGTAACCATGTTTGAGATAAAAATGATCAAAAGTCCCTCCAAAATACCACATTAAAACACCAAGAACTTGAGGAGCGCCATCGCAAAAAAATACATGAAGAATTGCATTATTCAGTGATTGGATGGCGAACACTTCTGTTCTGAAAATTGCTCAGAAACCCTTTTATTGTTAATATACGGAGGGAAGCCTGTACATGCCCTGAATGTCCCAGGACTGTAGTTTATGTTTGTAAAGTTTCATGAGGCTGTGGTTATCCGAGAGGTCACAACAGGGTTTTTTTTTTACAGTGAGGTCAAGTTTCGCTACAGTGAAATGGTTACCATGGGGACAAACAATCACACATGATTACAATTGGATTACATTGAATCCACAAGAGTCTCAGCTTTCCAGTGATATACAATTTATGTAATTCAAAACTGTTTATGGACCCCAGTATGCAGAACTATTCAAATACACAATTTTAGGTATAATAGGTGAAAATAACACATTTATATAATCCAGCTGTAACCTTGCTGTATTAGACAACACTTTCCCACTGATGCTTTTTACATTTTTGTTTTAAATTAAATAAACAGAAAGCAAGAGGCTACTGTCTGTAGCTTGTAGTAAAGTTAGTTTTGCCTTGACCTGCTCACTCTGTTATGATATGATATTATAAACAAAACTGAAAATTGAAGTTGAAATATTTGTTTTTAAGGCATCACAAGGACAGCTATAACATAGTTATTACATAGTGTTATTTAATATGCTTAAATTCTGTTTTGCTTTGTCTGATGATCCTTGAATATATTCAAATATATTTTGACACTGGTTTTGTAGTTTTGGTTGGACTTTATTTCCCAATTGCTACTGCCATTTATTTGACATGTGCTGGACATTAATAATTACGTAATTACTTGAGACTGCAGGTGTTTAGGGTTTTGACCTATTATGCCCCCACGCTTTGTTGCAAAGTGAGTCACAGGGGGAGTTTCTTCTTGTCTTTTCTTCCGCTTCCAAATCAAAACATCTTACCATGAAACCATTTTCTGTGTATTCAGACAGAAAGTATGATCTGGATGTACGGTCTGCTGAAAGGCTGCTCAGACTTGCTTTCAATCTTGATAAAAGACGCGACATCAGTGCTGACACTGAACCCACACATCGGGGTAAATGATGCTTCTGCTCTCCTCTCAGATGGTATCTGACACACTTCCTTACCGACGTGCACTTATGCCTTTCATCCTCAGTTAGTGTCTCTGTCAGACTTATCCATACAACCAAGAACAAGAGACATGGTTTGCCACCATGACTACACATATTGATTTTCATTATATTTCAGATGAAATGAAAGAGCGGTTTTTGGGGAAAGAAAGACACTGAAAAAGCATAATGAGCAAAGACATGATTTGTGAAAATCAAGATATTTAGAGATGTTTTGTCAGAAAGGCCAAACAGCAGTTTGATTGATGTTTCCTGGATTGGGTATTTCAAAAATAAATAAACATTCCTGATTCATGGCCTTATAAAGCAGTAACCTATTCAAACATTTTCAGATGTGCATTGTCGTGCTTTGCTACCCTGCTGATCATTTTCCAAGTATTTGCACCACAGAAATCAACACTGCAAATGCAAACCTGATGCCACATTACAATGATGCCAATGATAGTTTTGAGAAAAAAGTTGTAATGTTTTGAGAAAAAAGTCATCATGTTTTGAGAAAAAAGTTGTAATGTTTTGAGAAAGAAGTTGTAATGTTTTGAGAAAAAAGTTGCAATGTTTTGAGAAAAAAGTCGCAATGTTTAGAGAAAAAAGTTGAAATGTTTAAATGTGACATTTCTGGCAGGGTTATACATACAAATAAAATGTTAAGTCTAACACTACACTACACACTTTTGCAAACCCGTCACATCACACATATTTACCACCCACGACCAAATGTAACACTTTCTAGTGCATGATGATGAGAAAAGATAAAATTCAAAGTTGTGACGACTGACGTGTCACTTTGTCCACCTCCACAAAGGAAAGTCGACTGCTGCCACAAATATCGTCCCTGCTTTGCTTTGTTTTCTCTGAATAAATGTGCTTTTGATTAATTCAGTACAAGCCAGGTCACTTGTTTTGGGGGGGGGATGCTGAGTCCCTGAAGAATTTAAACGAATCACGTTATAATCTTTCATCAAGGTTAAAACCTGCATGTATCTTTGACTCTGCCAGTGGACGAGCTGTAACCATCCAGACACCTGCAGCTCATCGGTTTGTGTAGCAGAGTGTACAGAGTGCAAATACAGATATTTATCCAAACCACTGACTGTACTGCATTAATCTCTCAACATTACTGGTATCCATCTATCACACATTCTACTTAGAGCAGTATTTTGCACTACATTTAACACATTAAACAGAACTTAAAGATCTCCTCCAGACACATTTTAAAGTATGTAAAATACTCTGCTATGATTAATATTTTGGACTATAGCGGGAAAAAAAGAAGAAAAAAAAACGTGCGTGAGATACACATGCGGAGTGTACTTTTTTTTTTACTAACGTTAGTTAAAAAATATATATATATCAAAATAACTTTTGAATAATACATTGTGCAATTTCTATTCTTGCACACACAATATATATATATATATATATATATGTATATAAATCCAAGCACTTTCAATGACCTATGTCTATTTATGTATATTTTCAAAAAGTTTCAAGGCCTTGATTTTTTTTCCCTCAAACCAGACCTGTGGGAATCCTGTTACAAGAGAAATTACGTCACTGTCTGTTCACACTGAAGTTTCCCCTCCATGACACCACTGACTTTCTAGCTAACAACCTAAAAGCTTTGTGGTGGGTCTGACATCCTAACTTCAAAGGGCGGATGTGTCAGAACAGGAAAACTACGTAAGGCAGTTCGACAAAAGGATGTGCCAAAGTTGACACAAAATCATCCGACCCACACGACTTCCTACTTGTATGCACTAAGCCCCTTCCATGAACAAAATCAGAAGTGTAGATGTCATTTTTTCTATAAACCATTATTCTGCAGCAGTGTTGCAGAGTACTCAGATTACTTTTTTGTTGTAACGAGTAACGTAATGCATTACTTTCGCAATTCAAGTAATCCGTTATTTAGTCACGTATTCAAATAAGCAACCTGTTACTTTTAAAACAATATTTCCCTCTTCCTTTTGTTGACACAAAAAAGTAAAATCCTCAGAGCTCCGGTTGTGTCAGTGTGCAGCTCAGCTAGAGAGATGGCAGAGAGGACAGACAGCCTGTATGTCGTGAAAGTAACTATGCATTGACTGAATTAACTCGCTGCATGTTAAAACATGATGAACTGTAAGCTACACAAGCTGTGTTTTATTGTTTTCATACAGGCAGCTGCAGCTAACATGCCTCTCTGCACAGATCGTTAGAAGCTAACGGCTGCACAGGTGCTGTCAGGTAGCTAAAGTTTCTACTAACTTTCATGTACTTCAAATAACTCAACTTTTTTCCTAGCAGTTGAATTGCAAATAAATGACGTGTTGTATGAACTGGTTAGTGTATTATGCATGAGCCCCGGTACCCTCTTAAATAATAGATGTTTACTTAATCAAATATAATCAAGCTGTAAATGGGATACAGCATCTGTTTCCGTTTGTATCACTCTATGCGCACATCTACACTTTCATATGTCTCTGACATTTGCTTCTACTAGTGTGGAAGTTAGCTTGCAGGAAACATTGATTATTATTTATTCAAGTTTTGATTACTGTGACTCACTTGGCCCATCTGGAAACAAGAAGACTACTATTGAATGAAATGACATGGTGTATGCTGAAAAACAAGTCAGATGGATATCATGTGACTGTTGTACACATAATTCCATTATTAGACCATGGATTTATCTCTGTTATTATTGTACAACAACAACAATAATAATAATAATAATATCTCTAATCTTCAATCCATCAGTGTTTCCGTGCATTATTGTGTGCATGTTTTAGTTTATTTCCACGACTAGTACCACCCTCTGATATTTGTGGGGGAAAAAAAAGTTCACAATAACTAGATGATATTATTGTGATATGATTAACTGGAACAGTCATTTCCATCTTAGTAATTGATTTGTGTTTGTTAGTTCAGACAACAACATTTTTGATTATACAACATTAAAAAAGAAAAATAACACCACTAACACCCATGTTAATATCCTAATACTAATATCTATGCTACATTGTAATCCCTGATTAGTTAAACTTGGATTAAATGTATGACTTTGTGGTTAAAACCTACAATGTGTGTGTACATGTGCGGGCAACACTTACTGATCAAGGGCCTTGTAGTACAGATCCAGGTCTTTGATGACCAGCTCTGTTGTCCTCATTGTGATCATCTTGTTTTTGTAGCGATCATCAGCTTTGTCATACTGATCTTCCCGCAGTTCTTTTCTGCAAGCAAAAAAAAAAAGTTCAAAGACGAAGTTCAATTAATGAGAAATAAATACTATTATTAATATAAAGCAGGATCCATCAGTATGGATAAATACTAAAGTAGCCAAGGGGTTGGAGAGAAAGCAGTGAAACAATTACCTGTGTTTCTGTTGCTCAAGTCATTAAGTGATGAAAGTTTTAACAGGAAATCACTTATTTTCTCAGCACTCCAGGTGTGCTGACATAGTTCGGCCTTAGACACTAGATCAGAGGTCGTGTTAACCGAATATTTTCCGTCTTTGACTGAATTGTTTTAACAACAACGGAAAAATCTGAAGGCCGCCTGTCATTTTGACAGATTAGAACATTGAGGACGATCTACTGTAACTATAAGTAATTCACACCCCGTCCAGTTGGTGGCGTGTGCATATTAATTAGCTATTGTCTAGTCTTGTCTCGTCTTTGATCTCATGTGCATGACCTCGTTGTCTAGCCATTGCATTGATAGGCAATATCGCTACACACCATTGCAAAATGTCACGGCAGCTGAGTGTCTGAGGTTTCTTTAAAAAACGCAAAAATTGTGATGTCGTTGATAAACGAGGTGAAAAAAGAGAGATGGAGGATGAAGGACAAGCATGTAAGTAGGCCACAGTGTTTTTAGTGGCCTCCGCTGTCACTGTGGGAAAAGAAATCATTCATCAGCTTTGTGTGGTGTTGACATGAAGAGCGACCACTATGGGACAATAATCGATTTTATCGTGGATCGCAATAATAACCCTCACAATAAGTTGAATTTCCATTATTGGGGTAATCAGGAATATCGGGAATATCTGAAATTAAGTATGTCTTATTATCATTAATATGACGCTGTCTGTCAAAATGGCGGAGAACAACAAAGTCTAACGCAACCTCTACACTAGACTGGTATAATAAACATGTAACACAACAGCATGTAACTGGGGTAACAAGTATGTGTATGTATGAACAGAAATAATTAATAATACTAAATGAAACCGATCCTGCAAAACATGAAATGCATCCAAACCCATCCAACGCCCTGTTTTATTTATTTTTATTTCTTCTCTCTCTCTCACTTTTGTTTTCTTCTTCTTTTCTTCTTTATTTTCAATTTAGTAATTTATTCTTTTTCATTTTTTATTCATATCATATATAATTTATTTACTTTTTTCACATGTCCCGCTACTTATGTGTCTTTGTGTGTTTTGTAAATCAGTGTATATTTGTTAGCATGTCCAAATTGGTGAATAAAGGGAAAAAACAATCATAATAATGATCATCTCAGCTGAACTTGGTGCATAAACCCAACAACAGATCTGCTTCTCTCACCTGTAATGCAGTATCTCCTCCTCGAAGCCTTTTTGCCGACCCATTGCAATACTGCGGTTCTTCTTCAACTCTTCCAACTTGCGTTCTGCTTCACGTCGTTCTCTGGACAAAACATTGTGATCAAAACATTGTGGCAAACTTCTAATATTACTACCAGCCTGACCACAAGTAATTATTACAAATGTGTAGGGCTGCCCCCGAACAGTCGACCAAACGTTAGTCGACCAAGTTTTCATTGGTCGATTGGTCGCAGAAAAAAAGCTGTCTTCTCAAAATTAGGTCAAAAACTTGCTGAGGGCTTTTAATTTGAAATGACAGACACAGGAAGTCACTCAGTCAGGCATTTGTGGCTGGTGCTGGTCGGACATACGCAGGAAATCTAAAGTGTGGGATCATTTTTGAGATGGTGAAGGATGACCCCAAGAACGTGACATGCAAACTACAAAACATGTAAAATACTGGAGCTACTTCAAAGCTTTGTGCCTGCGCTTGTAAATTAAATGTATATTTAACTTACAAGCGTGGACGCGACACAAATGATGCTGCGTGATGACGCGGAGCAATGAAGGGAATGACGCAAATTCGCTCATTCGCGTGAGTAGAAAAATCTGAACTTCCTCGGCGAGCGAAATGAAGCGAGTCAAACAGAAGATTCCAGTGTCCAAACTCACGCGAATTAAGCGAGTAGGTTATTTTATTTGTGTCCGGTCTGAACACAACATTAGAGACCTGCAGGAGTGCCGGCTCTGGATGTGGAAGCTGGAGTAAATATATTAGTATCATATGAAACTAGAAGATTTAAGGAATCCAATGGTACCAGCCATGTCATGCTAAAGTTACGTTTTAGCGAGGTAAACTGGCGTGGCCATTTTCAAAGGGGTCCCTTGACCTCTGACCTCAAGATCATTAACGACTAGTCGACTAATGACTTGAACTAACGACCAGGAAAATCTTTAGAGACTGAGGGATGACTAACAGTTTCTGTGCAGTTTGGTTTCTATATCAAAGGTATTGATCTTACAGATGGTTAATAACGGTGCAGTGCTCTTACTGGCGTAGCTGCAAAACTTGCATGTTGCCCATGTCTTTCATGAGAGCCTCACGTTTAGACACAACCTCCTTCAACTCCTCGACACGTTTCCTCAAGGTCAGGTTGTCCTGCAGCCAGCGCTCCTGGACCTGAGAAATATAAAGAAGTTACTCTTTCAGACTGAGTCCTTCTTTGTGCATCGTGGAAGTAGATGAAGTTCTGCCAGAAACTCAGAATCAGAATCAGATTTATTGCCAAGTAGTTTTTACAGACAAGGAATTTGTCTTGATGATACGGTGCACAACAAGAAACAACACAAAAACAAACAGTACACATAAACAAATAAAAACAACAAAAGCAAAGAGCATATGTACAAGTGAAAAAGAAAGCTCCAAAGACATGTGGCATGATTAACTCTAAGTATAAATAA
>JAOVVB010212238.1:0-10695 GCA_028570985.1 Heterobranchus longifilis
TAAATACATGTGTGATACACAGACTCAAACTGGGTGAAAGTCCTGCGTGCCTCTCCCCCCGCCAAACCAGAGCAAGTGTCTTTTAAACCTGGGCCTCATGTCTCACAGTTACGTGGTATATGTATGAATTACAGTTCTTTACTTCTTTCCACATTGGCCGCTGTCATCATCTCTCTATCTTCCTCTGGTCTATCTCACTCTCTGGCTCTGGAGCTTCATTCTGTGCCTCTTTTTTTTTGACATCTTGTGCCAATGACCATGATGGAAATGTTTTGCACTCTCGTCTCCATGGCAACCCGGAGAAGCAGACCTTACAGGCCTCCAGACAGCCAGCGGAGTTCACAGAGGCCTCAGGCACTAAGCAGCAGGAGGATGGGGAGAGGCAGACAGCCATTTAGAGGTGAGCAGGGCGAGTGGGCTGGCAGGTCGCACAGGGATCAGACTGTTTTGCTCTGCAGCCTATGGCCAAATACCAACTAGACGGCAGATTGACAGACAGAAATATATCAGGTTTTTTGTGTGTTGCTGTTTGCCAATATGACCTGAGTTGCCAGAAAATCAAGATTCATGAATGAGGGAGAATACCCAGTATGTACTCTCAGGCCACTTTTCAGGGTCCAAGAATCCAGTCTGTTCCGGATTCTTGGGCCCTTGGTGCTATCCAGCGAGCCAGCCCTCTTTTCCACCAGTTTTGAGCGGAAACATTGTAATCAATGGAGGGCGTTGCACAATGCACAACAGAAGTAAACAGTAGTAGCAAGATGGTGGATCACATTGATTACCTGCAAGCTTTTGTTTTGTTATTACACATATTTGTTTTGATCCGCTGACTTGCCTTCTCCATCCTCTCTCACCAAACTGTAGAATACGATACGCCCACTGATGGAACACCTGCTAGTTTTTGGTTCCAGCTGGGATTCAACTTTTTGGATTCGGAGACAATTAATTTTTTTTGTCAAAATGCTCCGAACGGTTCAAAATGTGGTGCGTGACCTGGAGCAGAACCTGCTGATAGCGCACACTACATCTGCTGATTCTCTTTAGAAATGTCACGCACATTGATCTTTGACACAGCTCTCGGCTCTCACCTCCTCGGCCCTGTGATAGCGAGATGATTGTAAAAACCTCAAGATAAAGCTCAGATAATATGTGTGTTTAAGTTTCAAGTAGAGAGGACGCGGGATTTAGTAAAACCTCATCGGAGCCCAAATAATCTGGAGATAATGAGAGAGGGCTTTCACAGGCTTTTTGATTGTGGATGCAATGTATTGACTACTTAATGGCACCCTTCACATCTGCACACTCTGGTGAGCATGCAGGGATAAATATGCATGAATAGATTTGTATAAACATGAGCACCCTGCCTTTCATTCTGAATGCAGCAATGCAAAAGTTTATTTGATTCTATTCATTAGATTTGGTTGAAAACAATATCCTCTAAATGTGTGTGTGTGTTTGTGTGTGTGTGTGTGTGTGTAGCCTAACACTGCAATAAGGTCATTCCATTTTCTCTCAGGCTGTCTATTAATCTTTGAGTGCATTGGCCCTCGGGGCTCTGATTTTATGTTTGTCTCCATCTTTTTTTTTTTGTTATTTGAATTTTCCTAAGTGGCGGGTTTAGTGAGCTATTAGTGGAGTGCAAAACATTACCGGAGCTTTGAAGAGAGAGGGGAGAAGAGAGGAAGAGAGTGGGACCTCTTTGCCCCTGACCCATATTACAGCACATTAAGCATCTCTGCAAGATCTCTTTCTCTCTGCCCTACACACCCACAGGCCTACAAGCACACTTTCTCTCTCCGCTCTGCTTTCTCTCATTATGTTGTCTCTATCTCTCCTCTGTCTTTCCTTGCCCCACTCTGTCACAGTCCCTTTGTCTCTATTTATCTCATCTCCAAAGCCTTGTTATGCCTCTTGTCTTAATGCACTCTCGCTTTCCTCACAAGGCTGTGTTGTTAGAGCCCAACTAAAGGCCAGGGAGTGCATTACTCAGAGCCAGGCCTATTCATCAGTTTCACAGCAGCCCTCCACTCTGCTTCATTACTGACTGGCTAATGGCACAGATCAGTGCAGTTTATTTGCTATAATTAGCTAGCTGGCCAGCGCAGCCTGCTACGCTCGCACTGCCCCCCCGCCATGCCACCTTGCACATGTGTGTGCACAAATGCTCGGCTGTTGTGCCGAAAAATGTAATTAAGAAACTTTACTGGCCCATCAGCTCGACATCCTCCATTGCCTTGTGTCAACCATGTCTCATAATGTCATGCCTGATGGCAGAGCAAAGAGCCACGAGTCTTGTAAAACTTTAAAAGCTCTGCGCTTGTAAAAAAGTAGAGGTGTATTGAAAATGCATTGCAGAGCGCGGGGGGATAGGGATAGAGAGGGAATGGGTGAGTGACTAAGTCAATCAGTTAATGGCTGACTGGAGTAATGACTGACTGAATGAGTGAACATGCGAGCAACTGGCGAAATGGCAGGCTGTCACCGTGTGGTCACACCCTCCTCTTTACTTCTCTCTCAGGCTCTCGTCCTTGCATCCCACTCGACTTCCTCTTACAATCCCCGCCAGCGTTCCAGTCTCCCCCCTTGACTTCCAGTTTAATCTCCTCCCCCGTACCCTCTTGCATTCGAAACCCTTGCACCCTTGTCCCCCTCTCGCTTAATCTCCCCGTCTCTCTCCCACCCTTGTGTTCTGAAAAGCCTCTTGTTTCGTCGTCCTATGCAATTTTAATCTTGTTCCCCGATGGAGGGAGCTGGCTCAAGGGGAGCGCCGCCTACGTCACTGAGATGGAGTAACAGTGTACGACTCACTGAGTAGAGGAGATCAACCATTTCAATTATTTACACAACGCACGCCGTTGCTGTGCACTTGTCCGCTCTTCCTCTAACTCTTTTTGTCTGCTTATCCTCGTTTCCTGTGTCTGCGTTTGATTCTTAGCTACCGTTTCTCACAATCTTCTGTTCCTATCCATCATTTCCAATCACCTACTTTATGAGGTAAACTGGCTCACTGATGCAAACAGCCAAGTCCTCCAAACAGCTAATCAGTATGATGCTACAAGGTCAAGAGGATCATTTGCTGCTGAAACCGCACATTAGAACGGGCATGGCGCATAAGTGTGGTTGTTGCAGTGCCAGAGGTTGTTGTTCCAGCATCACAGCTGGCCCCCTGGGAATTTAGTGTGATGGAGAAAAAGAAAACATGCAGTCAGCTGCACTTAAGCAGGCAAAAACACCTTGGCAGTGAGGAAGGTCAGGGGCAGAACAGGAGGGCCACAAGTATGCAGCAGCTCAGTACAACAGTGCTCTGCAGAAGGGCACATGTGAATTCATGACTGGCTGGGTCACACTTTTGTCAGCTAAGAAAAAAGAAAAGAAAATATGAAGCTGCTACTATAATGATCAAACAGTGTCATTAGTGTAGTTACCTGGTCCAGGGGTTTCCAAACTTTTTCAGCTCGAGACCCAAAACAGAAATTTGGGGTCTCCCCGGCACCCAAACTTATGAAAAATACATCACAGATTGCCATGACACATTTATATTACATATATATATATTACATTTATAAGCTACTGATAACAAACACAACAAACCATGAATTTAAAATGTAAATGAAACGTATTTGTTTCATTATAGAAGTGCATCTCACCCCAGAGTCAGCATCTGAGCTGAACACACCAGAGTATATGTAGGTATCTGCTTCTTCTATTTAAATTAGGAAAATTAATTCATATATCTTAGTTATGCATTTTAATCTGCCGATTGCCGACCCAATAAAAACAGGTCTGCGACCCATTTTGGGTCCCAACCCTTACTTTGGGAAAGACTGACCTAGTCTACTGAATCCTGATTTCTGGTGTGACCTGCTGGCAACTGGGTGAGAATTTGAAGTAAACAGCATGCAGTCGTCCATCAGCCCAACAGGCAGGAGTGGTAGCTGTGTGGGAGTATTTTCTTGCACAAATTAGGCCCCATGATACCAGATGTTGAGCCTCATTTGAATGCCAAATTCTACTAAAGCATTGTTGCTGACCAGCAGAGTGTCACAACTCTTTATAATCTCAAAATGCTTACAGAAATGACAATGACCTCAGTGTGCTCCACTAGCCCACACAGTCGAGTTATACGAGTCCAGAGGTAACAAACTATTGCTAAATAGTTTTATTGTTGCAATGGCAAGATGCTATTGAGTCAGCCTGGATCAAAATACATTTCCCAACATCTATCGAATAATAATGTGGTTCTGAAATTATTATTCGATTAGTCAATCATCAGAAAAGAAAAAAAATTATAATCGATTAATAATCATTCATATTAAAATACATTTATCAAGATTTGATGTCTCAAGCTTCTAAAATGTGAGGATCTTCTGGGTTTTTTTTCTGTTTTATATCATTATTACCTCCGCCAAGGATTGTTTGTTTGTCAGCAGGATGATGGAAAAACAACTGGCCTGCTTTTCATGAAACCCAAAGAACCCATTACATTTTGAATCTGCATTCAAATCACGGGGCAGAAACACAAATTATTTTTCACTTTCGTTAACATTGCGAGATCGGGCATGGGCCTGGCGGAGGTCTGCTCTCTGAGTGCTCTTCTAGTTGAATATGTTTTAGTTTGGGGATGTCGGTTGGATAAAACAAGCATCACTTGTTATGGGCACTTTTTTTAAGATTATTATTTTTTGGCTTTTTATTGGTAGCACAGCCTTTGTCAGCACCGCAGTCACTGCAGTGAGGACGTAAACCTCTGAGGTGCACGCTCTACCACCGAGCCACCAGCACACACCAGAGGCATTATTTTACATTAAAACTAGTGAAAACTTTTATAGATTTAAGGATCAGTCATTTCATTGAAAACCTAATCGATAACGAACAGTGATATTTGGAAGCCCTACAAATATGTACTTTGTTAACCACAAGAACAAAAATATTGTCGACCTTCTTTTGCACATTTTAATGTCTTTCTGTAACCATTACGCATAATCTTTTCCTGTTGTGTTCTGCTGCTAATCCATTAACGTACTCGACTGGGCTTTTTCAAAGGAGAGCCGGTAGGAACCTCTCTTGAGATAACACTGACAAATGAATTGTGATAATGACCACTGGCGTTGTTCTGTAACCACTGTGAGCTGCGGTGTTTGACTGTGTGCGATTTACCAAAGGGCTATTACATGGAGCAGATCCTGAGGGCTCCCAAACACATTCTTTTTATCTACTTTA
This sequence comes from Heterobranchus longifilis, assembly GCA_028570985.1. NCBI lineage: Eukaryota > Metazoa > Chordata > Actinopteri > Siluriformes > Clariidae > Heterobranchus > Heterobranchus longifilis. The sequence goes on from JAOVVB010212238.1 coordinate 5,221, forward strand.
TTGGACTTTGTCGCTAAAGTCCTTCTACTTAAACCACCTTAATTTAAGTTATCTCTTCTATAATGTCTCTTTTCTCTTCTCACTGCCCTTCGCCTGCTGCGCTCGCTTCTTTGATTCTGTGATTAGCATTCCGCTGTATCACCATTCTGTCTATCACTTAACATATTGTGGAGCACCGCCTTGCGCTGAAACCGGTGCTTGTTGTCAGTCTTGTTCAAAGATAAAACGAGACACGGAGATACAACACGCACACACACACACACACACGCATATATTGCATGCATATACCCACAAACGCACTGAAAAACGCACATGCACATAAATTGGCCCTCGTACAGTGGAGATGAGAGCTCTGACAGCTGCAGTTCGCTGAAAGCTATAGAGTTTAGAATATCATTAGTTTTAAAAGGGCAGCCAGACAAGGTGAACTTATTACTCATTTCTCAAAAGTAGAGGAAGCTGGAGAAAGTTTCCTCCAATCCTCGTCTCTATCTACAGATTACGCCCACATCAACCTTGGATAAAACCCCCGCTTGTTGTGGTTTTTAATATACTCCATCACAGACTTAACACACCAAAAACCGGTCTCTATCTCTGTCCTCTGGAGGTTATAGAAGTTGCTCTCCGCCATCTTATCTGCACAGTAAATAGTGCTGTAGTTTTAGGAGTGGGCCGGCGGATATGAACACATTAGGCAGAACATAAGAGAGGAGGCTCCTAAATGATTAGTATTCCACCCGGTCTTCTCCTGGTGGCGGAGCTCGTAGTCGATTGGCTTCCATTAACCTGCCAGTCTGCTCTTCATTACTTCATTAGAGCTTGAGGCTTGAGGAAGTCCCGTCACAGTCCAGGGACTGGGACTGACTCCTGACTCTGCAGCTCGCCACGGGCGTCAGACTCACCTCGCCTCGTGGCTGCAGCACACTGCATCGTGGTCTATGGTTGTGTGTGTGTGTATGTGTGTGTGTGTGTGTGCATCCTGTTCTTTCTGTCCGTTTTTACTTTGTGTTGGTGAGTAAATGATAGCAATGCATGCTGGCCAGAGCATTTGTACGGAAGCACATTGCATTCACAAAAGAAAAAAAAAAGAGCTCATGATTATGAGAAAATATCTCGTAATTACGAGATCTCATGATTACAAGATCTTTTCTTGTTATTACAAGATAGCAACTTATAATTACAAGATAAGGTGTCTAATTTTTTTTTTCTCTTTTGGTGAATGCAATGCACTAGGTTTGGGGGGCCTCCCTCATGACATTTTGAGCATCAAAACACCAAATTTCTGACACTATGGGGCATTTTAATGCACCAATTCGTGCCTTTTCTGCATCCATTTTTGATGTAAATGTCTTTAATTTCATCAAAATAAAAGTCTGCTACCACATTCATGTTTTTATCAGGGAAGACAAATGCACATGTTCTAAATATGGAGTGGGGCATGTCCCCTGCACCCTCCCCATCTAATCTACACCTCTGCATGCTGGTTGCGAGGAGAACAGCATGCAGCAGAGGATACAAAGGACCATCCTCATGGTTTAGCTGATTCACCACCACATGGTGACTGGTTCATCAATCCTCTGCTTCCTGCCAGCAGCGGACATTATTTATGACTCATTCAAATTGCAACACCACATCTCTCTATCTGAACTACACATGAGTGTGTGTCCACACATGCATGCACACACACAGTCAGGACACACACACATACACTCACACATAAACTTATCTTTATCTTTAAACTCTGTGTAAAGTGATCCCCATGAGTACGATGTCCTTGAAGAGTGTACGCTACACACACACACACACACACACACACACACGCACACACACACACACACACACACACACACACACACACTACAAGTGCTTTGCAGTTCTCATTACCTTCCCCTTTTGGGATTGTTGAAGAATTTATTAGAAGAATATATTAGCAGTGAAAGTTATTTTTTTTCAAACATTTATCCATATAAAGGGACTCTGCAAATGGGGCACTAATGATTTAAATGTAAGTATAAGAAGTGATTTCCATGATACACTCGATAAGGCCATTTTCCTACGGCTCTGCATACGGTGCACCGGTGCAGAGACGCATTTTGTACTCTTAGCGCTTAAGAAGTCTTATTTTCTCGGGGAAAGAAGTTCACTCAAACATTATTCTCCTCAGACTTCAAAAGACAATGCTGGAGGGACTTAAAGAAGAGGAGAAATAATGTGAAAGTGAATTCTTTGTTGAAGTTTGCCTCCTAATGTTGGTCGACTGCTTTGTATCATCCGGCTGATGTGGTGATTTTCTTTATGTCAAACTCTAATGCTGTTAATCTTTTCTTTATTTATTGAGGGTATTAAAGAAAGCTCAGATGGAGTCGGCTGTCAGTTTGACCGTCGACGCTGCTTAAATACTCCTCCTGCATACAAAATAAAATGCATTCCTCCCATCTTGTTGTCAGTGGAGGACAAGTCCATTAGTTAGATACTCCTGGTCAGATATTACTCCAATACAAGTGAAAGTCGCTGAGACAAATTATTAAGAGTTAAAGTACTTAGAGTACTTGCTTTTAAAAATACTTAAGTATTCAAAGTACTTTTTTTTAATATATGAATCTCAACGCATTGTTGTATATTGTCACAAAACATTTACAGAACTTAATGACTGAAACAACCCTCTGACTTGCTTGTAGAAGCTGCAGAATAAAAAGCTTGTCGAATATGCTGCAAAGCCTATAGGAATTAATATAGAAACACAATTAAATTGACAAAAGGACAGTCATTATCATTTTCACTCCCTGTCTTACTGGGACCAGGTCCTGCGTGAATCCACAGCTAGTGAAAACGCTGAGTAAAAACAGTGTACGACAACTTGGCAGGAAAATCCATAAAAAGTAATTTGACCAACCATATCATAAAAACTACTACAAGCACAGATAACTTTGTTTAAAATGTTAATCTGGAATTAAACAAATGTTTATACCTCGACATGCTTTCTCAGGTTGGACGGCACATTTTTGTAGACTGTGATGAAGGTTGTGCGCTTTAAACAGAGCAAACATTTAAAATGATACGAATCGTCCACACAGAACTGCAGAAACAGTTTATGGCCTTTTGAATTTTAGAAAAGAAAAGAAAATTCATCCGCTGACTTCAAAGCAAATGTAACAAGTAACGAGAGCCTTCATAGAAATGTAGCGGAGTCAAAGTAATATGTTTAAAAAAAATAAAAAACTACAGGTACTCAAAAACTGTACTTAAGTACAGTACTCAAGTAAATGTACTTTGTAACTGTCCATGAAGGTGGAGCTCATTATGAGTACAGTACAGTAAGACCCTCATTATTCCCAAGGATGACGTATTTTTTAACCATGTTATCTTACAGTGGGTTATTTTCAGCAGAAGTTTCACAGTTCAGTTTTCCGTCTCTATTTTGAGGTTCGAAACTGTCACTTGTTTCATTTAAGTAGGACTGATATGAGGTGTTTGTGCTCTGTGTGCTCATTCATATTTAAGGCGATCATAAATGAGGCGAGGCAAAGGGGAGCATCACCTGTCTCCCTGGAGCATTGCCTGCTCATAATAGTCTCAGATAAACAGTTAAGGGTAGATGTGCTGCCAGCTGACTCACGCGGTGACTCATGCAGTGTGTTTACTCAGAGGAAGAACGAAAATAAACATCAAAATGAAGCAAAAGATAAATCGCATTAAGAAGTGGATTTGCTATTTATTTTCCATTGGGGGTGATTTCAGGTAATGTGTTCTATTCTACAGTATCATATCCTTTGTTTAATATCTTTGTTGTATTTTGACATGTGGATGTAATGTAAATACAAGAGACACATTTTTACTGAGAAACATACACCGCTGCTGAAATCTGGATCCACAAAAGAGGTTTTTAGTTACATAGTGAGATCAAAACTTGGAAGTTGAAGTGTCCTGCTATTTTTGGCTCAACAATGGCAGGAAAGTCGGGCTTGAAGTGAGACGAAGTTGAGCAGCGCTCCTCTTTGGTGTTTGCTCTTTGATCTGGTGGAGCTTTGATCGACCCCGGAGGACGGAGACTGTCCATGTCTGGCTGCGGACTGACGGTTTTCACAGCACGGTTCCTGTGGCTCAAGTGGCCTTGTTTGACAAGGAAACGACATGCGCTGAAAGCTTCCTCAGCTTCCTTTGCTTGGTATTCTGTGTTTTTGTTCCTCGTCTTTGGAGTCGGGGTGACATTTGCAGTGCACTTTGTCCTGAGCGGACAAGAGTCAGAAAACATACAGCACAATGTACTAGTGGTGGTGGGGGGGGGGGGGGGGGAATTGATTCTTATGCATCGTGATTCTCTCTTGAAAGATTATATCTCAATGCAAAAAAGTCAAAAATTGAACATGTGCGTCGTGTTTCTGTTCTAAACTAGGCTATTTCTTGACTTTGGTAAGGATAGGTTAGGGTTAATTAGGGGTCATTACACATACACTGTGTTTTAAAAGTCACAGTGAGCAAAAATAAATCATCTATAGAAATAAAAACAATATGATGCATCAAGATTCATCGATAATTCTTTCTAATCGCATCGTAGCCCTTTTAATAGGGATGAAAATTGTGAGATTTCCACCCCTACAATAAATAGACCAATTATCTGTATACAAACATTGAGAATATGCACGCAAGGCTGTTACAAAAATAACTTGCCCACTCATGAGACTAAAAGAAGCCAATCTGCAAGAAAAACTACTTTATGATTACCAACAATTACATTGTTTTATTATTAAAAGAGTTCAATAACTTCCTTCATTTTATCAAGCGGACGACTTCCTGATTTATTTCAAGGAGGGTAAAAAAAGGAGCCGTCACTGCATCAAATTGCATCATATCATTGGTGTACAACACAGCAGCTCCAGTTGCATTGCACGTGTGTCAGAGAGCGTGTCTCAGCCTCGGTGTCTTTCCGCCACCAGTGTGCGCACATGTCTGATAATCTATATACTCTTACATAATCAAAGAGAAAGATGCAAATAGAGTTTTCAGGGGGATGCATTGTGAACATGGCGATTTTCTCCTCCGTTTCATTTATTCAGCAAAAGGAAATGATTTTCCAGATCAAAGCAGATTTTTATTACAGTTGTTTTGGAATCAGTGAAATTGCAAAGGGAATGGAGGCAGACAGGCAAGATGATATCCAAACAAATGAGGAAAAACAAATCACCATCACAGATTATGTTTGCTGGAGAATGCAGATCAAGTTGTACAAGAAGAAAACATCAACTGTTGCTACAGTTTTATGTAGTGTGTTTTCCACTTTGATTGTTTTTCATTGTTTTGTCTCCTCTCTGCCGCTTCACGTGAATGATGAGTGAGCGTGCACCGATCTGTCTTTCCTCTTTTCATCAGTCTCCCTGCCACACACACACACACACACACGCACACACACACACACACACGCACACACACACTCACACACACACACACACACACACACACACACACACACACACACAC
>JAOVVB010212279.1:0-10694 GCA_028570985.1 Heterobranchus longifilis
CCCAAAGCACACAGCCAGGAAAACCAAGGAGTGGCTCCGTAAGAAGCATATCAAGGTTCTGGAGTGGCCTAGCCAGTAAATCCAATAGAAAATCTTTGGAGGGAGCTGAAACTCTGTGTTGCTCAGTGACAGCCCCGAAACCTGAGAAGATCTGTATGGAGCATTGGGCCAAAATCCCTCCTGCAGTGTGTGCAAACCTGGTGAAGAACTAAAGGAACCGGTTGAGCTCTGTAATTGTTAACAAAGGCTTCTGTATCAAATATTAAAAAATTTTGACTCAAGTAATCAAATACTTATTTGACACAGTAAAAAAAATCATACAATGTGATTATGTGATTTCCGGATTTTTCTTTTTGGATTCTGTCTCTCACAGTGAAAATGCACCTATGCTGAAAATTGTAGACCTCCTGGGCACCTCTTGATAAATAACAAATTTTGGTGATTTTTTTTTTTATTTAAAAGATGTTAACACAGTCTCTCTTGGAAATGGAAAAAATGCACACATTGTTCAGCAAACATTGATGCATAGTTACTTTCTATGCCATAAATTGAACAAAAAATAAAAAAATTATGGTGGCACTGTGCAAAAGTTTGGGCACTCTACATAATCAGAACTTAGTAACACCTCCTCTGGCAGATATCACAGCTTGCAAATGCTTTTTTTAGCCAGCTAAAAGTCTTTAAATTCTTTACTTGGGATTTTCTCCCATTCTTCCTTGAAAAAGGCTTCTAGTTCTGCAATATTCTTTAGTCATCTTACATGCACAGCTCTTTTAAGATCTACCCACAAATTTTCAATGATTTTTAAATTGGGACTGTAATGGCCATTCCAAAACCTTCAGCTTGTGTCTCTTGAGGTATTCCATAGTGGATTTAGAGGTATGTTTAGGATCATTGTCCTGTTGTAGAAGCCATGCTCTTTTCAGCTTCAGCTTTTTTACAGATGGTATGATGTTTGCTTCCAGAATTTGCTGGTATTTAATGGAATCCATTCTTCCCTCCACCCGTGCAATGTTTCCTGTGCCACTGGCTGCAACACGACCCCAAAGCATGATAGATCCACCGCCATGCTTAATAGTTGGCAAGGTGTTCTTTTCATGAAATGCTGCTCCTTTTTTTCTCCAAACATGCCTTTGCTGATTATGGCCAAAGAGTTCTATTTTAACTTCATCAATCCACAGCACTTGTTTCCAAAACGCATCAGGCTTCTATAGATGTTCTGTTGCATACTTCTGACGTTGGATTTTATGGTGGGGACGCAGGTAAGGTTTTTTTCTGCTGACTCTGCACAGTGGAACAGTGCACCACCACTCCTGAGTCTGCTAAATCTTCCTGAAGGTTTCTTGCAGTCAAATGGGGGTTTTGATTTGTCTTTCTGACCAGCATATGAGCAGTTCTCTCCGAGAGTTTTCTTGGTCTTTCAGATCTCATCTTGACCTTCACAGTTCCCCTGAACTGACATCTCTTCATTACATTTCTCACTGTGGAAACTGCAAGTTCGCAACGCTTTGCTATCTTCTTGTACCCTTCTCCTGCATTGTGGGCATCAATATCTTTCATTTTCAGAGTCTTACACAGCTGCTTAGAGGAACCCATGGTTATTAAGTGTCTGCAAGTGTGTGCAAAAAGTTTGAAAAATCTAAGTATTTGTAAAGCTTTGAAATTGGCATTTACTAATGACAGCTGTTGCCTGCATCAGATCCAACAAGCTGATTAAGGTCTGAAACCTTGTCAAAAGTATCTGAGACTCTGGAACTCTTAGGGTGCCCAAACCTTTGCACAGTGCCATAATAATGTTTTTATTTTTTCTCTATGCATCAATGTTTGCTGAAAATATTGTGCATTTGCAAGAGAGACTGTGTTAACATCTTTTCAATTAAAAAAATCACCAAAATCTGTTATTTATCAATAACGGAAAATGTTTGCATAAAACTGTAGTTGACAAACCTACCTAGCTAATAAAACTATGACAAGGTAGTCTTTAGCCAGATAATGTTACTGTATTTTTAAAAAGTACTGTTTATAAAGGAGGTGGTGTTTCTTTTACCATAGCTCACTTCATTAATTAAAATAAACACTAAATAAAACACATAATTTTCAGATTGTTTGTGTTACTGTAGTTTTTTTAAACATAAAATCTAAGTTGTAAGTAAATTACCCAAGTGGTATTTCACTAGATAGCTTACTTACTGTTACTTCATGATGCCTATTTTTACATTTTTCTACAGTAGCAGCACTTGTGTTTTGTATTCTTTCCATCAGTGGATACTCGCTGCATGCTAACACGTCCGGCACATTTCAGCAGAGCCTTTGAAAAGGTTTCAATGAATTATTCAGGCAGACACACACATGCAGGACTACAGTCTTTTATTCATTTATTCATATCATATTTTAAGCAGCCTTTAGTCATTATATTTGTTTTTCAAGTTCAGATTTACTCTTCCTTTGAAATCTGAAGTCCTTGCTTTTTTATCTACATAAGCATTAGCACTGTCTGACTGAGCATTGTGGAATATAATGCAGTGTTCTGAATATCGCTTTGTCCCTAATTTAATTATTTCTTTTGTAGAAAATTTAAATAGATCAAAAGTACAACTTCAGTCACAACATTTTTTCAAGCATGAATATATGCTGGTGTTTAAGACAGTTTTCCTTGGTAAGCAATCCATAACTTATTTACTCCTTATTTAATTTATTATAAATAACCGCTTGACAAAGTATTGCGTATCTTCATTTAGCCAGCCATAATTAAACTGTAAAACCTCACAACAGGTCTTTCACCTCCGACATGGTGCATGCATCCAATTTTATGTGAAGAAGAGCAATACACCAGCATGATGCATTTAATACGTGACAGTGATGCACTTTTCACCTTCAGTGCTGATTAATGACATGGTTCTTGACTGGGCCTGGCCAGACATCATAATTCTTGTTGTGACAGATTCTCATGATTTGCTAATAAAGCCTGATTGGCTTTAGTCTAATGTCCCATAATTCAGACAAACGGTAATGCATTTAATTTTTTTATACTCATAAATCACCCCCTGCATTTCTCTGTGCTTTGCTGCCTGGTGCACGGTGACTGATCTCACCATGTAGACGCACCACATCAAGCAAACTTCTCCAATTTTATCCACAATTTGTCTTCAAATCTTCAGTGTTCACAGCGAGATGTCTCTGTTTTGCATTTCCAAATGCTTGGATTATATTTGGTGTTTACTTAAATTTTTTTAGTGGTAATGGCAAGACGTCTAAATGACAGACGAAGCAGAGAGGATGATCGATTGAAATCTAAATGAAGATATTTAACTTATGAGTCTGCTGCGAGTTTTACTTTGTGTCATGCTGATTCCCATGGATGCACTGTTTCTCAAATGATGTTATTCATTAACAGATTTAAAGCTTACAATGCTCAAAGGGAATGACTTGTCATTTTATGACAATCACAATTTTTAGATGAAAAAATGACTCCTTTACTCTTTCATCTTTTTTTTATTATAAAAATCTTCATCCTGGTCAGTGTCACAGTGGGTCTGTCTGTAGCCTGTTCTGCAGTATGCACTGAAATCCACAGGGCATCATTCACACATTTATTCATTCATTGATACCTTGGGGCCAGTTAGAATAACCTCCCAGTTTTCAAGGCAGAAGGAACCTGAAGAACCACCAATTAGTAATCTAACGCTGCTGGTGCTGTTAGATCAATGTTACTCTCATCACCGTGAAACCAACAAACCTATTTTCTTTTTCATGTTTTTTGCTTTCACTCCTTTTACGATCTATCCTGACTACAGTATGACACACAATGGTGTACTTTTACATGTGTGTGTGGCAACAGTTGGGGGAAGACCCCTCCTATGGGAGTGATGCTCAGGCATTCACATACTTTTGAATACATGAGTCTATAAGTCCATTTTACAAATAACCAGTCACTGATTACCTTTTATTCCAAAGACTGATTATAGATTACCATTGTTATTAACAAGCAATTAGTAATCTAACTTTTGTTCGGAATTTTTTTTTGATTAATATTCTTTTCAGCAACTAATCAGTAATCACAATTGTTCTCAACAATCGTTGATGACATCTGTTTCCCATGACCGATTACCGATGACAATGTTTTGTCCACCTACACATTACTTTCTTTTTTATTTTAAAATTCTTTTCTTGGGAATATTTGCAGTAATAATATTCACTCACTCACTCACTTACAGTACTCACTTGTCTATACTGCTTTATCCTGTATTCAGGGTCGCAGGGGCCTGGAGTCTATCGTAGGAGACTTAGGGCACGAGGCAGGGTACATCCTGGACAGGGTGTCAATCCATCGCAGGGCACACACACACACTCACATGCTCATTGACATAGTACGGGCAAATTTGGGACAATTTGGACAAACGTCTTATAAATGTGGGAGAAAACCAAATCACCTGGAGGAAACCCACTAAGCATGGGGAGAACATGCTAACTACATGCACACACAGACACAAAGTGGGAATCAATTCCGGACCTTCGTGGTACAAGGCAACAGTGCTAACCGCTATGCCAACGTGTTGCCGCAGTAATAATACATTTACAGTTATTTTATCAGTATCCATTTCTTCATGTATTAAAAAGTTGCACACTATAAGATTTTCTCATGCTCCCAGAAACTCTTTTACAATCTGTGTCATGGAATATGCCTCGTGCCATCAGGAAAGAAAAACTCCATTAATATAATAACCTCGTCAGTTAGTACATTCAGTCATCAGCTGACTTCATTTTATTGCCACATACCATTGCTGAGCCTAGACCTGAGCAACTGAAGCAACCCTGCCTCCAGAAGCTTGTACAGTGTCCACTATGCATGATAAGTGCATTGGTTCATGCGCTTCTGATGCGCCCATCGCTTTGAAATAGGATCAATCTGAACTCATCAGACCAGTTGATGATAAAGTTTTTTTTTTTGTCCAGGCAGTGTATTATTTTCTATTTGGTTGAAACTCTATTCTACTGTATTTTACAGACCTTCAGAAAATCTTCCTTCTTATCTAAATGTCCTGATATGCAAATGATAATGATGATTCGTTCAATGGTAAGTTTTAGTGATCTTTTTTTTAACATTAGCTACCTTTTCCTGAAAAGAGTATTCTTCTTTATGAACAGTATCAGGTTCACCAAATAAACCATAGGAAAAGATTTTATTTCTGTTCCTGAACACACATCTTCATCAGGAAACCACAAGCCCAGAGATATCTCAACTGCACCAACGTCAGGAACTTCACTTATAACCTGAGACCATCTTTCACCAAGCGAAAGTTATCTCAGTTGTCTGGTGAAAACTTTGCCTTATGTGGAGGATCATTATTACAAATTGTTATGACATCTGGAGAGACATCTCTGAGCTTTTTATTCCACTTATGGTCTTCCACAGAAAGAAAGCATTTTAGTTTCCAATTTATTACAGATGTATCCACTTTGTCATCAGCACTGCTAATGTTTCCCATGGGGATGCAGGAGCAGAATCACAACACTTTGTGAAATAAACAAAGGAAGAGTGTTGATCCAGTTTTGGTATCTGGACATTCCTACATCCCATGTAGCAAACAAACATGGAGCCACATTCTCCAGAGTGCTCTTGAAAGTTGCAGGGTCAGAAAGGGACAGTAGGTAAACACAGACATGCTTTTTCATTAGCTATAATAAGAGCTTAACAAAAGAAAGTCTTTCTATTAGGCAGTCTATGTGATGTCTCTGTGATGGGAGCTCTCACTGTCCCCATTTTGCCATGAGCTGACTCTGCCAATCCCCAGTTAATCCGAACATGCCTACTTACTTCAGTTGCCACAAGCTAGCTAGCTTAGCTTTAGCTTAGCTAAAATGCTAAGGAGATTAATTTATATGCTACTGTTACGTTGCATTTGATAGAACATCCATTATCCATATTATAGACGTCGTCTTGTATCCACGTCTACATTTCTTGAGATAAAATAAATTACAATGATTCCAGTTAGATGGTTAGCTAAGCAGATGCTTAGCAGACAGCTAGCGGTTTGACACCCTGCAATGCAGCTGTTACTCAAATCAGCCTTGCCCCTAATTATACATAATTGTATGGCTTAATATAATTTTAACTGAGTTATATAAAAATTCACCCCCTATTCATTGTCATGAACAAGAAATCTGGGCTGTAAACATTACTTTTACATTGCAGCTCTATGGGGTTGACTTACTTTTGGAGCCATGCTTTGGCACTTCATGTTGCAATTACTGTATGTTGTAGCACTGGAGGTTGCAGGTCCTGGGTTTGATTCCCCCATTGGTTTTGTGTGCATGGAGTTCGCGTGTTCTGCCCATGCTTGGTGGGTTTCTTCTGGGTTCTCTGGTTTCCTCCAACAATCCAAAGACATGGGTCAGTCTAATAGTCCATAGATGGTCCTCTGGAGAAGGAAATGGCAACCCACTTCAATATCCTTGCCAAGAAAACCCCATGAACAGCATCTAGGAGGGGCCGGCGAGCTACTGTCCATGAGTTCATGAAGAGTCCAACGTAACTTAACAACTAAAACAACAACTGGAGGTTGTGATAAACCGAGTAGAATCAGAGAAATAAAAAGACGCAAGACAAGGTTGATTTAAATGTTTCACAGTGAAATCTTTGAAGACTGTCACTGTAACTATAACTATAACAGCTAGCCACAAGAACATAACTACAAGCTTCAGGCAGAGAGGATTAAAAATTAAAATATTGAACAACAACGGACAACATTTAGGAGTGAGAAAGAAATGTAGTTTTGTATTCTATGCAAACACCTGTTTTTAGTTTGCTGTTGTAACTGGTTAAGCTGCTGGAGCATAATCATTAACCTCGGGTATGATTTAGCCTAATGGCTAGTGTAAGCTAGTATGAAATAGCAAGCAATGATGATTATTATGATCAATTGGACAAGCTAATTGATGTCCAAATTAGCTTTTTAATTAAGTGAAATAACATATTACAATTAACAGTAACTAGCTAGCTTAATGTTTCCAGTAATTAAATTAAGATGAAGGTACTTTAAAATGATTTTACAAGTAGTAGCATGCAGTGTAGTTAGCTACTGTACTTTAGCAAAAGCTGTAGTGTATCTATTTTAAATAAGGAATAATTAGTAAGTTACAATTGAACAGAGATGGAAAATGACTAAGTAGTAGTAAGTAGTAATAACTAAGAAGTTACTTTGCTACTGTACTTACTGTAAGTAACTCGCATGTACTGTATGTTTTTTACTTCAGGAGTTTCATTAGTGGATACGTTACTCCACTAGATCCTATAACAAACTTCAGTACTTTCTACTTTACTACATTTCTGCCTGGCATTGTGTTACATAACCAGAGGGGTGTGTAGTACTAATTACTGATTATTATATGTAACTAAGTGATTTGCCTTCCCTCTGTGAAATGCTCATTTGTGTAACAGAAGCAGAGATGGTTGCAGGCAGCAGTGAATCAGCATGTTTATAGACAGGAATGAGAGAGAGAGAGAAAGAGAGAGTCTTTTACTACCTTGAAGGTAAGAACATACTACTAACATTTGTCTACTTTTACTTGAGTAATATTTTACCTGGAGTACCTCTACTTTTCCTCAAGTACATGCGACAGGCTAGTCACGCGTTCCCTGTAGCAAGAAGTGGAAGAAAGGAAAAGTTAATTTTCTGTGAGCCTATTGCAATGTCTCTGGAGAATATTTAATATAGTGCAAAACCGTATCTTGTGTAAGAGGAGAAGTTTGTTTTATATCTTCCAGAAGAGCTATAAATGAATAAAATATCTACTTTTGTAAAGGACAGACACACGAGGGAATTCCAGTTCTCATTTGTGTAACCATATATTTGGTATTATTGAGTATGTGTGGCAGCCTGGGAAATCATTTTATAACACTGTAAAACTCTGGTTGGGTTCAGAAATTACGAACACCGTGGAAGGTGTCCAGGTGTCTTTTTACCGTGGAAGCGGAGATACAGGGGTGCGGTGAACTTTCCGGTGAGCGGAAGAGAAGAAAAATGAATACGTCTCCGACACATATTTTCCACTCACCGGTATGCACTGTCTCGGTCCTTTTATAGAGAGCAGTCGACAGGTGGACGTTGTATGATTTGACCTCCCTGATACCGGTGAGTCGTGGCGCCCCGCCCCGCCCCTTTTTGTGTTTTGGTGCTGTCCAAGGTGCTATCTGAGTCCCCTTTGTACTTCCCCCAAGATGAGCGAGAAGATGTTGTCCTACAACGTGCACTGGGCATCGGCCCGTCACCACAGCACCACCCCCTCAGCTTTGAGCTCGTCTTTGGCGATGTGAAGAGTGTATGGTACCTTGACAGTCCATCTGCGTTTCTGTGTTGTACCCATGCCCCGTGTTGGACTAAGAAGGAGAAAGCTTGTAAGGAAAGAAACCAACGTGTTATGCGGGAGTTTGTGTCCTTAGCACTTGCCAGCCATTGGAGAGGAGCGTGGTCTGTAATTAATGTAAAGTGCCGTCTGGCTAGATAATATTTCTGCACCTCTATAGCCCACTTAATGGCAAGGGCTTCCCGCTCTATTGTTGCGTATTTTTGTTCTGTTGGTGTTAGCTTTCTACTTACATATAAGATGGGGTGTTCTTCTCATTTAAAGTCCTTGAAGGAAAGAACAGCTCCTAGACTCTGATGCATCCGTGTGCACCGTGAATGGTCTGTTAAAGACGGGGTTTCAGAGGACGGGGGAACTGTTGAGGTGGGTTTTTAATTGTTTAAATGCTGTTTCTGCCTCCTGCCTGGTGACCACTGCACTTTTTCCGGCTGTCCTTTTCTGAGGAGATTCGTGAGGGGTGACGCAATAGAGGAGAATTATGGTACAAATCCCCGGTAATAACTAGCTAGCCCCAAAAAGGCACTGACATGCCAGTAGCCTTTGGTCAGGTCTAGCGTGGAGATGAAGTGCACTTTGCCTAATTGATCAATAAGATCGTCTGCTTGGGGTAGTGGGCAGACATCAAATTGTGAAATTTGATTTAACCGGCAGAAGTCATTATATAGGCGTATTGACCCGTCAGGTTTAGGTACCGTTACGATGGGGCTGGACCAGGGGCTAGTCGATCCTCTATTACCTGTATGTTGGTAACGTGCCTCTATAATTAATCTAAAAGGGGATGGTTGCTCCTCCCATGCTTCCTTCGCTACATCTAAGAGCCTGCGAGGGCTTCCCCCGAACAGCAAGTCGAATGGTGTGAACCCGGTGGAGGCTTGTGGTGTTTCTCGTATGGTGAAAAGGACGTAGGGTATTAATTGATTCCGTCCCGTTTTATCCACCACTTGCCGTAGCATGTTTTAAGGTTTGGCTAAACTGCTCCACTAGCCTTCTTGTTTGTGGATGATAAACGGAAGTGCTCAGTTGTTTGATCTGCAGCAGTGGAGCAGTGTTCTCTGATCGGTTAACAATTCTTTTGGCAGACCCGGCTGAAGAGCAGCACTAATTCTTTGGCTATACTCTGTCGTAGCTTTGCATAGCGGGACGGCCTCTGGGTATCGCGTGGCGTAATCCACCAGCACTAGAATATATTTGTGGCCTTTTGCCGACTTTGGGAGTGGGCCGACGAGATCTAATCCGATCCGTTCAAATGGCACACCGATGATAGGAAGAGGAATTATGGGAGTGGGGGCCATTTTCCGAGGTGCAGTTTTCTGGCATTCGGGACAGCGCTGAGAATTAGCTCTTAATCCTCAAGTTGCATATATCAGTGACAGAAAATGTGTCAATTTTACCGCTCCCGGAATATGGAAATGACGTCGCATAAATGTTAAACTCAGCAAATGCTTATTACTGTTATTTTCATAGAAACAATAAAAAAAAATTGCATCATATGTATGTTTGATATTTCTTTCCCTATGTGACCCTTTTTTCTTTTTTTTTTGCTCAGTCATTTTTGTATAGTTGGTTAAAATGAAATAACTTTAAATTCATCATATCGCCTAGGTTTCACATAAAATCATTATTTTCTTCGTTAACTATTATAAATGGTTATTTTTAATAGTCTGTAATGTAACTGTAAGCCTTTACAATAAATGTTTAAGATAGAAGTTTTATTTTATTGAGTGGCTATATTTATGTTCTGTACAAAGCAAAATAGATTTCCCTGATTAATAACTTCGGATCAATATATTTTGTGACATTAGTTGAGATGGGGTCAGAGTCTTGTTTAACAAAATTGAATGAGAATAGGCAAGATCACAGCAAGTCAGGCTGAACATGTGACCTATTTTCAAACTCAATGTAATCAATAGTTTTGATTGTTGTTGCATTTGGCTAGCATAATGGAAGAGTGTAAGATCAAATTAATGCAATCTCCATTAAAGGTTTTTAAAAAAAATAAAAACAGTGTGTCGATTCCTTGTGCTCCCAGAAACTCTCTTTTACAATATGAGTCCTCTAATATGCCTTTGCCTTCAGGAAAAAAACAATAACCTTGTCATTCAATGTCACTACAATGTCAGTACATTCACAATGTCATTTTCTTGCCACATAACATTGCTGGGCCTAGACCTGACTATCTGCTGCCACCAAAGATCATGACTTTTTCTATTGTTTCAAAGTCCAATCTTTATGCTCCATAGCAGACTGAAGCCATTTTTTTAAATTAGTCTCACTAACAAGTGGTTTTCTTATGGAGACACAGCTGTTTAGTCCCAATCCTGTAAGATTCA
>JAOVVB010212290.1:0-10694 GCA_028570985.1 Heterobranchus longifilis
TCTTAACGATTCCACGGTTCTTGGAAATTCGGAACCGGTTCCAACTCGGAACCGGTTCTCGATACCCATCCCTAGTGGTGAGAGGAGAGCTTTATGTAGGAATTTGTGTCTCCTGTGTCCAGTATAGAGTGCAACCTTTGCAATAAAGGAACTCTTATTTTGCAGAAGCACTGCAGCTACAGTTAACACATTAACCTCACCACTCTTTCCTCAAGCTACTTCACACTTTAGCCGCAGATTTTACTCCGGTGGGATCCCACAGAATTTTGGAACAGATTTGCATTCAGGGATTAGATTTAAATGGGCTGGGCAGGATGGCAATCGGAAGAGTGGCTCTCATGAGACCACACTGCCACCAGTGAGAACCACTCAATCTGTCACCAAGTCCACTTTATATTATCTTTCCTGTAATCAAAAACCACCGCACCATGCCAAACTCTGCACCATAATAGTAAATTAAATAATGACAGTCGTTCATAAATATGTTTTCCGAACTCCAAAACGGAGGTAATTTCACAATGCGTCCCTCTGACCGTAGCTTAGCATCTTTGCATGTCAAATGTTTCATTGCAAAAAGATTCCAGGTTATTAGGAGAAATTGGAATATGATAAAAGGAAATTAGAGAATGTGTTTATGTACTGTGCAATAACATGGTTATGCATTTACACACGGTCGGTAATTACAAATGCCCCGTCAAACCTACCATAGTTTGAGCAACTGTTATATTATATAAGTGCATTAAAAATAATGTTCTATAAATGACCCGTAAGGATATATGACTCTGCAACTTGAACTTGAACATTTTTCTCTTTTTGGTCAGAGCATTTAGATTGACTGCTCAGCGACAGTTTTATCTGCTCGCCACCCACGAGCTCCTCTGGTTAAATTGCTCAAGAGCACCGAAGCTGTGGTAATGAGGAAGATGCATTCTTTGGCTTTACCGTCCAGATGATTTATACCGTCAGTCTGGGGATATTTCAGGCACAAACTTGTTTCTCTAACCGTCAGGCAACATCATCAAATGTTTTTTATTAATTTCCTCATCATAAAACTATGATAAAGCAATGACTGTACGAATGCAGTGTCAGGTTATCCTTTAGAGTAGACACTTGATCTCGGTTGATGTCTCAGACTACATCTCACATGACTATGTTTTCGTTTTAAAACGCGTATCTTTTGCTACGTTTATGCCTCGCATACACACTTCTCCAGCGTTTGTGAGCCCCTAAAAAGGAGACGTTTGGAAATGCTGCTCTGCCCATTTTAGTTTGTAAACTCCGGGGTTGCGTTGTAGTATGGACAGGCGGATACTGAGAACTTTGGAAATGAGGACACCCGCGTCAGTCAGTTAGATAGGTCTACATTCCTTTTATGATTTCATCCTTCATGTGTATCTACTCCTTTCCCGTTGCCATGGCTTTGTCCGCCGGTCCTGCTCCCGGTCCTGCTCCTGGTCCTGCTCCCGGTCCTGCTCCTGGTCCTGCTCTACCGTCTCTTACTTTCAGTAACAGTTCCACATTGTTGTCAGTCCAAGCAAAGAAATCTCTGGTCTCACTTTTTGCTATTGCTGAAAAATACTACGAAGGAAGAATCCTTCAGAGTATTTTCTGTTGTTGTTATTATTATTATTAGTTCTTATAATACATCCATGTTTTCAACCGCTGAATCCATGCACTGAATAGCCAATCTACTTCCTGTTTACACCGGTACACGCATTCCCATGCACGTGACTGGTCATGCGAGATGCATCTTTAGGCGTGTTAATATGGACGGAGATTAGTTCTGATAGGGCGCTAAAATTTTTGTATGGACGGAGATCGTTTTTGTTTTAAAACTCGAGTTTAAAATGAAAACGTAATAATGTAGATGTGACCTGAAGTGGATACCCTCCATCATGTCAAGAATAATGACTGGCACGAATAGCTTGCTGGGAATCTGCATAAACCTGTCCACCTATTTTTGTCCAGATTGATGAAAGGGGTGAGAAAACTGCCTTAAAAACATTCGAGATATATTAGCTAGATTCTTTTTTCAGTCAGAGAGAGGTGCTTTAAAGACTTCAGCTAGGAGAGATGCACTCGCATCTTATACCCTCACAGCAGTCTGGACTCTAAAATTATGCAAAGCCAAAGGAGCTGAAAGAGGCAGATTTCTAGCAAGATTTCACTGACTTTCAATTTACTGGATGGTTATCTGGGTTACATAAAGCTCGTCATCCAGGGAGTTTGCTACTGATTTATAATGGCTTACAAAGAGCTGGTTGCACAGTCTAAACATTACACTGCTCTTTAAGTTATCCTGTGATCATAATTACTCAAATATTATATACAATATCTTGATGGATCTTAAGCCTATCCATTCCCCCCCTCCTTCACAGGGGTGTTGCCCTGGCCACCCCTCAAATCTGATTTGCCACCCCAGTAAGAGACCCACAGGAGCTGTAGTGGACTCCATCTATAGTGAAGATATTCATATCATATGAAACTAGATGACTTACTGGAAGGAATCCATTGGTACCAGCCATGTCATGCTTGCTTGTCGGAAAGGAGGCTGAAAAATTAGGCTACGTTTTTGGCGAGGGAAAAACCTCAAGATATCTGAATGAAAATGGGTTCTATGGGTACCCACAAGTCTCCCGTTTACAGACATACCCACTTTATGCTAATCCCATGCAATTTGGGGCAAAAACTCACGCAGTATAAATGTGTATTGTATTGTATCCATGTGTGATGATGTTAGCCTCCATAGTAAAAAAGACAAAAAATCCAACTATGGCGCATCTCTAAGGGTTAAAGTAGATATGAGTAGTGGAGACAGAAATGTTAAATTAATGCTGACATGGGTGTGTGCGCACGCACTTCATGCCACCCCTGCATATGTCCCACTTGGGCCACCCCAGTTACAAATGTCTGGAAACGCCACTGCTCCTTCAATCAGCACAGATGATAATAATAATAATAATAATAATAATAATAATAATAATAATAATAATAATAAAAATAATAATAATGTACTTTATTTGTCTCCTTGTGAAACATTAATCTTTCCATTCTGCTGTTATTTCCCAGGATTAACACTCACAGGCACATGCACCAATGTGGAGAGATGTCAGAATGATGGGTCGCCGCAGCGCAGCACCCTGAGCAGTTATGGGTTCGGTGCCTTGCTTACCACTGCAGAGGAGCACCGTCACCTTTCCAGGTACCAGTCCACACTCCTTGGTCCGTGCGGGACTTGAACCAGCTACCCACCATTCCCCAACCCACGTCCCCACAGGTTGAGCTGCCGCCCCCTGTATCACTATCCTATTGCTGAGCTATCAGTCATTGTGTCCGGTCTAGTCTATGATTACAGAACAGCTGTCTGACACTCGCAGTTCAAAAAATGGTAGTCACCAAATGCTAAATGGACGGAGTCTTACACATGCTACAGGATGAGTGTGCCCCTCCATTGATGTTGACACTCTTTATGTGTATGCGTCACATCCTCTCTGGGCTACCGCCTTGTGATTCTCTGTTCTGTTGTCCTGTGTGTCATGGTGGCTGGCAGGCAGGCCCTGCCTGATGATGTCAGCGTGGCTTAAACAACTAGGCCAATGCCATGATGGTTGCTTGTGCATCACCACTATGGATCCCTGTCAGTCCGCTCATCATTCATCTAGAAACAATGAAGGAGAGAGTGTGACAATGGATAGGCCTATGTAAGAGGGGGTACAAAAGGGAAAGAAGATAAACAGTATTATGGTGATGCTCTATTAAATCTCATCAGTGAGATGAATGAGGGTAGATAAGGAGATGGCAGTTGCAGCCACAATGAACCTTTTGCAGCTCACTCAGCACGCTGCTCTCTGTAAAACAGTTGTGGACATCATTTCATATCTTATGTTGTGACAGCAGCTGTTTCCCATGATGTTAGAAACATGCCCATCATAATTTCCCAGAACCCATGGTGACACCTTCAAATTGCTTATTTTGTTTGACTAACAGTCCAAAACACAAAGGTAGCCTATTTAATTTAGGCTTACTGTAATGTAAGACACTTGAAAACAGCAAATCATTACATTAGAGAAGCTGGAACCATCAAATGTTTTGCATTTTGTCTGAAAAAAATATGTAACTGATTGTTTGACTATGAAAAGTTAGTAATAAGATTTCTGTCAATGGACTAAAACTATAATCAACTAGTGGTTTCAGTTTTACATACTCTGATGCCCAAAGATACATAGACCTACGAGCTAGTTCATTGTTTCAATTAAAGAGCTCCTCCAGACACATTTTAAAGTATGTAAAAATACTCTGCTGATTCATATTTTGTTTAACATGGTTTTCCCACAAAAAAAGGAAAAAAATTCTGGATCTGGCCGCAAGCCCTGCCCACCACCGCTGCCATAGTTACGCCAGTCACAGTACATATGATGTCATAAAACCTGGCTATCTGAATCTGAATTTTTGAGACTGTTGTTGGCACACTACAGTTTCAAGGCAGAAATTCTCAGCCATGGTGTTGACTGCTCATTTCATTCATGATGTCTTGTAACACATAAAACACCATATAGACATGTTAAACATGCTAAAAACTTGATTTTCATGAGAAGGGCTCTTTAAATAATTAAAAGTCTTTGTAGGTTGAAAGCAGCTGTAGTTTTTGCTCGTGCACTATTTCATATCACAAAAACAACAATGCATACGCTATGCGACCTCATTAGGCGTGAATAGGAAGAGAAGGAGGCTACTACCAAACCCACAAGAAAACACAACAGTTCCATGCACGTGTTAAAGTGTGACTGCTCTCTGCTGTTTTATGTCTACCGTTTTCCTAACTTATTACTACCCCATCAGTTGTGGTTTTACCCCAGACCTTACTCTGATCAATGAACTCAAATAGAGGGGTGCTCTACAAACTGGCGCGCCGTAAACATAGAACAACAATACTAGAGCAGCTCTACAGTGCCCCAGAAAGAAGCGCGTTTAATCATTAAAATACGTTTTTAAGTCATTTTAAAGAATAGATACAACAACGTAATTATTCTTATTGAAAAAGAAACCCACTGAAAGCACAAAGTGAACATCAGGAGTTGATATTCCCAGTCTAGATTTCGTATTTCTATGGCCATTCAGTCGTGCCTGGACAACGTCGGGAACGCGCATGTCAGGTTCGCTGCAGAGATCCCGCTGGCTCGGCTCTCACGATTAATCGCAGGGATGGTGTTGACAGCGAGAGGCGACGGGCGGCCAGTTGTACATGTTTAAATACATGACAGGACCAGGTGAAATTACATGTATACGGGTCGAACACAAATTCACCACAACCTCACCGTTTGTGGAGGAAGACGACGCTGCCAGGCCGAGGACAACGTTCACGTTACTGATGGAATTCCCAGTCGTTGCTAGATGGAGAAACCGAAAGGGTGGACTCGTTATTAATAATTAAAAAACACCCATCTGCTGCTAAAATATAAGGAAAATGCATCTGCATCAGGTGCTGACGGGAGCTGTAAACCCTGGAGATTGCTGCTATTCGGTGGGAAGCGTGAATGACATTCCTTTCACGGTGAGGTTTTATTTTGATATTATTTGCTGAAGATGACACCCATTGAAGCTAACGACTGACTAGCTAGCTGGGTAGTTAGCTAGCTAGCGTTATATTGGCTGTAAACGGGCTGGCTAGCAAGCTAAAGCACTTGCTAGCCGGGCAGTGTGCTAGCCAAACTGCCGCACCGAAAGATTCACAAATAGTGAGTCGAGACCACTACTCGGGGCATCCTTACCACAAGCCCTTCTTTCATTTATCTTGACAGTCAGTCAGACATTGGCAAGCTAACATCCCCAAGTAGATGCTCAACGGTAATGTCTGCATCTATTATTTTAAGGTAATGTTATATTATTTATCGCTCCAAGACAGTTAGCCACTCAAATGACCTTTAGCTGCATCTCGTTACATTAGAATTACTGCCAGGGAATCCCTTTGCGCAGCCATAACATTATTGGCAAATATTTGCAATGGGACACGCTCCGACGAAATTTCGCAGTGCACACTTCAGGTGACTATGGCTTGACAAAATTGCGCACCGCTGCATGATAGAAAGCTGTGTTTTATGTGGTTGCAGAAGTAGCTAAGCTTGCTACCATTTGGCGTTAAATCCCCCTCACGGATCATTAGCTCTCTGTCATCCTAGCATCAGCTGCGCCAGCCATGACGTAGAGAGCCATATATGGATACATGAGCTAGAGGGCTGAATGGCAGTGTTTTGGTGTTGAAAATAACATTATTCAAAAACGTGGTGCCATCTGTCATCATTTTGACTTCAGTGAAATAGAATTCACTTAAATTTTTATGACTGATGTGTATTGGTCCTTTATCAGCTCATATCATCAGTCATTTAGACTTTGCGTATTTGTAGGTAAATGGTGATCAAACACTATACCTTGAACCAAATGCTGTGTTTGGTATTTATCGACTTTGGGCTATATTCTTTGTCCATCTGAGGTCTGGCAACTTACCAACATTTCTCTTTGTGCCTCAAGTTGACAGGACCGAGAAGCCCAGTCAATATCCCATTTAGTGCAGCGAGACACGAGACGAACCTATGATATTACAGCCTCTTTTGTGATGGCAAATAGGAAAAAGTGGACAATCGTTCACAACCCCAACAAATGTTGTGGCTCTTTTTTCTTAAAATTGATCGGTTGAAGTTAAAGGCGAGAGTAGAGTGTAGTAGAAAGCAAAAGCGTAGGATCCTGAGTCAGCTCTTGTATTGAGAGCAGGAGATGAATGATGATGACTTTATTGATAGCTGGATGATCTTTTTTATAACATCCAATTTGGCAAACCCCCCAAAAGCCATAAATATGCATACAACAGAGATACATTCTCTAGAATAGCATTTAACTGAAGCTCAGGGTTTGTTGTCCACAAAGATTGAAAGGAGAGAAAAAAAATGCTTCTACTTTGTCATTGCATGATGGAAATCAGACAGGATAGCCTTTCAGTTTAAGATTGGTTCAAGATGGAAACCGTTCTGTCATGATTTTTGCATTGTTAATGACTACATATGTCGTAGCTGTCATGTCCGTCACCAGGACCGGATTCATGTAGTCTTTCTTTATGACCCTAGTTCATACCAAAATTAATGTGAATGCATTCGTTAAATTCTGGCAATGCAGGCTCACAGTGAATTCTTGAGCAGCTATGCACGCCATCTTTCCCTCATGAGAACACTGTGTCTGTCTAAAGGCTGCCAGATCTGGGTTTGGTCCGTTTCTGCTGACGATTAGTGAAGTGGTGTTTTGTTGTTCTTGTCTTTTTTAATTAAAAAAAAATCAGAAAGGAATGAGAAGAGGGTGTCTGTAACACCCTCTCCTCACTCCTTTCTGAATCCCTCAGCTCCTTATTATTATTATTATTATTATTATTATTATTATTATTAGAGTGCAGTAATTCATTGTCCTGTTCATTTCTATTGAGGAGTTGTTCCCCTTTCCCCTTACACTGACCCCGGATCAAGGCTGTTTGAATGTAAATAAGCGAGCTGTGTACCGAGGGTCATATCTGCTAAACAACATAGGACAGAGTTGGTTGTGAAGCTGAAGCCTTTCACGATGCCACGGGGCCCCCGTTTCTATGCCCGGTGTTTTCTCTCTGTGTCTGAGAGGGTATTTGAAGAACACTAGACATCATGTCCAATGCAGTTACACTCACACTGACCCCGAGGGCTCATAGGCCAGACCCTGACACACGCACACGTACATGCACACCTAACCTACAGCAGCCATGAATGCACCAGTTCAAATGAGCAAGCATGACGCTAGAGCTTCATTGAATATGGAATCATTCCATCTCCGTATTTGTTTATGTGCTCCAGGATGGCCTCTACAGTGTTGCATGCTTTGAAAGACAGATATGGAGTTTGAGTGATGGACAGTAAAACACAGCCAGGTGCCCTGCTGTTGCCAGTCCAGTGGGCCAATAGATGGTGGATATAGTTTTGTGTTTGAGAACCCACTGTTAGAACAGTTAGAACAATGAGTAAGAATACGAAGGAACAAAACAGCAAGAAGTAAAAAGTTTGTCTGTTTATTATTAAGGCAAAATGATTTCCGTTCTTTTTCACAATGAAAACATAATGTTGATTTCAGTAATACAGTAATTGCCATTACACAAATTGCTATTTCAAATTTTTGATTGTTCAAAATGGTTCAAATCTGTTGAATGGCAAATATGACAGAGCAACTGTTTATCATTTTTTGTGTATTTAGGCTAGTGTGATCTGTGTCTGTGGATTGCATTGTAAAACACTGAAGACTAGATGTTAATGTGCTCTTGAGAGGTTGTCGAAACCATGGTTAGAAAGACTATTTCCGTGTCTATTACAATGCATTTTGATCTGTGGTTGATGTTGTAAATGTACATACAGACTGCCGAGTGGGTTTGATATGCAGAGCTGCAAATGTGTGATCCGCTAAAAATAGACGACTTGTGTAAACTTCAAAGCACAGAGAGAAAAAGTACATACTCCTACCAAGGCTCTGTTCCTCTGAATTTTGTTATTTTGTTAGCAGAAAATATTTATTTCAGATTTTGAGCTACATCAGATATCGATTTGTCACTTAATGTAAAGACAGTGATGCCGACTGGCTGAAGGCTGATGTGATATTGTGAGATTGCTTATATCCTCTCTGGGAATTTTCAAGTTTCTGTGTATTGTGCAAACACGAAATTTTCAGTTTCAGACTCATGACCTATGGCCCTTTTAAACTTTTAACACATAATGGCAGAATGCTACCAAATTTAGTTGGATTTCTACAGGTAGATGTTGCCATTGTCCTGGTTGCATTTGGTTGCAGTTGCACAATGCATTCAGTTATGCAGATATGGCAGCTTTTGTCAAATGGTGGGCAAAAATTTTGCCCACCATTTGCAGAGCAGTTGTACGGCATATCAAAACACAAGTGACTAACCATTTCAAGTTCATCAATTATTTACCAAGATTCAAAATAACAGAACATCTGGCAGAAATGGGAGCAGTCTATACCCAGCCAAGGAATTAACGCAAAGATAAACTGCTTCTGTATCTTACAGTTCAAGAATTATAAGTCAAAAAGTAATGCATGTTTATAGATGATGACATGGTAGAGTTGTTCCAGATCCAAGCCAAAAGCTCTTCCTTAGCCCATGGCGTAATTGTCCACAAGATTTCATAGAAATCTGTTCTGTAGTTTTTTTTTATATCCTGCTAACCACAGATAAACCAACAAACAGAACATTATCACCCTTGCCTGTATTTTGAGATCCATTAAATTGGAGCAATCGCAGCCAGTCTAGCAGGATACATTGATTAAGTTGGATATATTATGACCAACAGGCAGAATGGAGATGGATCAAAGCCGCACATGGTGAAGTTTGGCTTTTAAAGCCCACTGCTTCACTGCAGTCATGCTGCAGAGAATAACAAGGCCCATATGATATGTCTATATAGACAGTGGGATCAAAGTACAAGTCTGCGCTATGGGCTTTAATACAGATCGACAGAGAGACCAGGTTACTACAGGCCACGATTGATCAATTCATGTTTTTAAATATTTGCAGCTAAAGCTTTTGACTACAGCTCAAAGCCAGCTAGCTAGCACAAACATGAACACGGTACACAACATGGGAGCAGCTGTGGCTGTGGAACATGCTCGCATGATTGCGTAAGGCTAAAGCATGGGGAATGAGTGGCATTAGATGGAAAGGCAGAAGTGATCTCTCACTCTCTTCCTCTTATCTACTTTCATTACCACCGCACATAACTGCATTCACTGTAAAACACATTTACCCCAAAACCCCTGCCCCACCATTCTTGCCATTATTCAAATAGTATTTTAGATGCTCTAATCTGGCAAGATGTGAATCGATTCTGTAGCTCCCATCAGTAACATGGCACATGTATGACCATGCTGTCTTCCAATAGACTAGAAATAGAGTTTTCTGACTGATCTTTTTAAAGCATGATACAGGGGTTTCCCAGAGTTGGGCTAAAGAAATCAGCCCACATCGGTGACTCAGTGAGAGATGTTTTTGTTACATCAGACAGCAAAACAGAGCATATCATATTGATATCATTTTTCTCACATACTGTATCTGAAGTTTCTTGAAAATGCAGTACATCTGTAAACCCCTGAAGAGCTTTATAGTAATAGCATGCTCCCAACGAAGTGCCAGGTAAAAAGTAATTCAAGTAAAAGGTCACACGACTCCACTAGACAGTAGTTAATTAAGTATAGTTCACTTTCTACAAAACCATGCAATTACATTGCGGTTGTTACCCTGCTCACCTGAGATGCAACTGCTTTGTCAATGTTAATGTGTTACAGAGAGGTAATATTTATCCAAAGGCAGCAACATTCTTGAAGTAAGCAGCTTACATGACTGACAGGGAGGAAACCTTGCTGCTTTACTCATTCCGTCAGCAGATATATTATGAGCCTCGAATTCTTGGGTGTAGATCCAAGTACATTCATAGACAAAATCAGTGGTCTCTTAATAGTGTCTGTTGCTGAATCAAATAACTATCCTGACAGTAAGGCTGCCCTCTCTTAATCGATTAGTCGACTAATCGGTCGTTTAGGTCTTAGTCGACTAGGATTTCTTTAGTCGATTAGTCATTTTTTAATGCTTTTTTCATGCTAAATGACTTATTTCCAAGAAACTTCTG
>JAOVVB010212301.1:0-10694 GCA_028570985.1 Heterobranchus longifilis
CTCCCCCCCTGCTGGTTTGTGTATGTCAAAGCTGCGTAATTTGGCCCAACGTATGGCCCAGCGAGCCACAGTTAATGAGGGGCTGTTTGAGAGTTAAATGCACATGAATAATCATCGGGGAGCGGGAGCTACAGAGACAGAGAGAGAGAGAGAGAGATTTAGATATCAACACATGCAGAGGGGGTCGAGGGACTGAGTGATCAGAGAAAGACATGTAATGGTAACTGTGCTACATGTTCAGTGCAACCAGTGAACATTTACATGTTTTCTGTTCATGTTTGTATATACAAATATATTTCCATGCACATATTAACACAGTGGATGCATTAAAGTTACATTTCACACTAATAATTCACGTTACCTCGTCACTTTTATACTTTTTCCAGTATACTTTTTTCTAGAGTACTTTCGAGTTCCCCAAACAGAAAAATATGACATGCATTTGAGTAATAAATAATAAAAAAGCACTCTAGTCTCTAACAAGGGGAGACGATTTCTGTGTTTTTCTCAAAGGGATGAGCACGTGTGTGTAAAATGGACTAAAAACTAAATAAATAATATAAGCCTGATGTTTAGCAGTGCTGCCCTAGGATATGTGAATCCTTAGCGATGCAATTAGCTCTATTGAATAGCTGGCGTGGGGGCTTTGGCTGCTAAATAGCCTGTTGTTGACATGTTTGTGGGCTTGTCAGGTGTTTGCATGGCTCGTGGAGGGTGGATGCATAGATTCCTCTCTGTGGGAAGTAAACAACATGGATCTATGGGGATCTAATAAGAACGTATGTCCAGAAGTGAGAATGGATGTTAAATTGGCACCTGCTTTATTGCTTTATATCTTAAAGTTGGTTAGATATTTACAATGTATTGCTATTTGTAACAATGGGCCTCATGCAGCAACATTCTCTTAAATTTCTCTTATATTTTCTCTAGATTTTTTATTGAGAGAAAAAAATTGAGAAAAGTCAACTCCTGATGCACCAAACATTCTCAACCATCCAAATCTGCTCTTGTGCCAGAAGATGAATCCCACTTGATCATAACTGTTTTAGAGGATAGGTAACGCCCCCTAGACACTATATAAGGGCAGGTGTGCAAATAGAAATAGAAGAACTTCAGCAGTAGTGAAATTGATACACTGTTAAATAAACTTAAACAAAGTAAACATGATTTTCTGGAGCGCCAGTACCGGTGTTACAGGAAAGTCAAAAACATATATTAATAAAACATATTATAATTTAAATATAATAATATATAGTAATCAGAATTTAATTCTAAAACGTGTTTGCTTTGGACAAACAATTGTTGACTGTGAAACAAGATGTTTTTTTCTTGGTAAGAGTGCTCTCAACCATTCGTAATTTTTTCTCTTACGTCAGAGAAGAGCAACAATGAGAAAACATTGGTGAATCCCAGAAATTAAGGGCTACTAACAAAATAAAAACTAATTGTGGATACAAATAAAAAACTAGCATCCGCTATAAACACTATGATACTTGCATCGGATAGCTGTTTTCACTCTGTCTATGTATACTGTATCTGGCCCTATCAAATAAACCATAAATAATAAAATGAACAACGAACAGAAATTCGGTCATATATCACTTCCTGCATGAGGACTAATGTACTGTATGTTTACACAACATTTTGGGGGGGTTTAGTTGCCTACCAACTGGAACTACAGAATCAAAAACTGAGTACTGAATCCACATATTATCCAACTGCTGATTTAACACACTAATTAGACCATGGTGCAGGGGTGTTTAAACACGCAGGGATCCCTGTGTTCCAACAAAGACTCACTCTGCCCAGCACCAGCTATCAGGGAGAAGGAGTGTAATGGTAGAAGTCAAAACAGGGCCATTCATTTGCTCTTGTTGAGCTAAGTGCATTCTTGGCTCACAGTCGGGGGGCATCGCACCAGACTGCGCGGCGAAAGCCAGAGAGCCCATTTGTGGAGGCAAATGTCACCATGTCACACCGCCCTGCATCTCTGCATCTTTCTCTCTCTGGCTGGTACCCTGCCGTGCCCTTCAGCTGTAACTCTTTCTCTCTGTGTTTACATCTGTTTCTCCTTCTTTCTCTCTCTGTCTCAGCCCGTGTCTCACTCTCAAGCCCCTCATCATGTCCATCTTTCTGTCTTTCAAATCCGTTACTGCTTACCACTGGAGCTTGCTCTTTGTCCACATTGTATCTGCCTCAACAGCCCTCCAAATGTTGCCCTCACAGCTTAGCTCGTTTTGTGTCTACCTCTTTCCGTTTGCCTTTCCGGTGCTACCTTTTTCTTGCCAGTCATCATTCAGCCTCAGCTGAACTCTAAAAGCGAGTAGCTTTTTCGTAACATTGCACTCTCTCACCCTCAGTGCATTCATCCAATTCTGTCTTCTCTGTCCTCCCTCCCTTTCTTCTTCCGTCAGCCAGTGGACATTTTCTGGTGTGTTTTTAACACAGAAACCGGAGCTTAACTGAAGGAGAGTGATCAAGGCAAAGATGGAGAGTGATCTTCTTTATCCATCCCATCCCTCATTCCTTCTTTCTCTCTTCATCCCTCCCTCACTCGTGTGTCACAGAGACTGTTTCATCTTTCTGGTGTCTGTTTGCATTGCAACCAGAGCGCACCCCACGGTTTGCATGTTGCCACTCTATCACAAAACCAAACAGTGAGTGTGTGCTCTCGGCCTGGCAAAATGTTTTATAAGGCAGTAACCGCGTGTGGAGCTGCCAAGATAATGAATAGGCGACGCAGCTCATGCATGCTAATGTTATGTTGTAAGCAGTTTTGTTGACAAGTGCTAATACTTCTTTCATACTATCATCAAAAGCAGCTAATACAACAGCCATTACTCCATAGCACTCCATGCACGACATGATGGATTGTGACCTTAATATAGGTTAGCCGAGTTTTGAAAGTTAAACAACCTGCAATAAATCACGGAATTATTACAATGCGCTTTAATTGGTTAAGGACTGTTTATTTCCTAAAGAGGTAGGAAAAATTGGGTTTCTGCACTTTTTAATTTGCAAAGTGCATTTTCATTACAAATGGCAGTTTAATATTACCCTCCTTTGTCATGCAAAATACGCAACACACTGGCAATCTATTAATTGGACAAAAATGCGCTGCCAGCGTAAATCCTCCTCCTCTCTCACTCTGTCTCTCTGTCTCTCTCTCTTTCCCTCTCTCTCTCTCTCACCACCTCTCGGGTGGTAAGAGCTGGTAACATCGATCAGAACCAGAGACCAGGTAGACAAAGTTAAACACTCTCTCTCACACTCCATGCCAGTCCTTATCTGATGAGGAAAATACAACAACAAAGCCGAGTAGAAATAAACGCAAAATGAAGATGACGGGCCATTGTCTGCTCTATGTCAGTAGCTTATTAAGAGATAGTAAATATGAGGGACATGCTTGGTAATTATGCCTGCCCCCCTGTTGGTTTTGGATTTCAGCTCTTCTTTACAGCAGCTGGGCATGATTCATAGAGGATGAAGCTGCTTCTTTTTTTTCTGCATTAAAAAACTATAAACTTAATCCAACATACTGGAATTGTGGGTCAGGGTCATATACATAGCTTCATACCACAAATTATACTTTTCCATGACTTGTTTTACCTTTGTTTTTTACTTTACTATGCATGCGCAATCTGCATTTAATAGTGACAAGTATTAAACTTAATTTTGAAAAATCTTAGCTTCATTAAAACAGCAATTGACTATGTACCTTGCATATATGTGTCAATGTCCAAAGAAATGTGTACACTGCAGCAAAATTAGAATTTGAAAGGAGACAATCTAAAACATCATGTGTGTCAATGTTTGTTTTGGAAAAAGGTAGCCTAATTGTAATTTTTTTTTTTTTTTTTAAAGCAAAATAATCACATAATTTCTTGATCATTTTGATGCATTTTACTTACAACTAATACACTGACAGAACTGCTTTCATTTTTTTTACCACTTGATTGCTGCCTTTCTGTGTTGTCTGTTTAATCGCTTAGTTACTATAGATGTAGATGCTGCTGCTGCTGCAAAAAAAAACAAACAACATAATTGTACATACATTGAGATTAATTTAACAGCACAACTTTAGTTTGATAGTTGCATACATCGTTTTATACTCTTAATATAAAACATACTCTTAGTCGTTTTATACTCTTTTCATTCCTGCTTCTTCACCAGGAAGCATTCTGTTTGAAACTTTTTTTGCCTTGTTGCTGCTGATTAAACCATTGCAGTTATTGAGTTTGCTTTGGTTTTAATGCTGGTGGGCAAGGATTTTGAGCTTATTCCAATTTTGTGATCATTGTAAGTAATTACCTCCGCCAAGAGGTTATGTTTTTGTTTCCGTTTGTTTGTCGGAAAAAAGGGATTACGGACAAACTACTGACCTGAATGTCCTAAAACTTGGATGAAGGCTGTAGCATGGGTCAAGGAAGAACCCATTAAATTTTGGAGCGGATCCAAATCACAGGATGGATGCACAAATTATTTTTCACTTTTGTTAACATTGCGAGATAGGGCATTGCCTTGGCGGAGGTCTGTGCTCTGAGTGCCCTAGTTATTAAAATGATGGCTAAATGTAAAATGTAGAAATTCAATTAACTGTACTATTTAGAATTTAAATGTTTTGGTACATGCACATGTTTTTTTAGTTTGACTTGTTTGACATGTGTTCATTATGATATCTTTGGTCTAACAAATCACTATATAAAGAGTCTTTGGTGGGTTAAAAGCTAATTCATTTTTTTCTCTATTCTCACATATGGGAGAAAACAATGTGAATCTTGAAAACTGAGACTAGAGTGGCGTATGACTCCCTCATGGCAGTATTACGACACGTCGCCAGCTGCTTTTGACAGGGTGCCACCCAGACATGTCACCATGCTGTCCTGTGTCTCTAACCCCAGCCATCGCACACACACACACACACACACACACACACACACACACACACACACACACTCTATATCCCCACGAGGCCATCACTCACCCGTCATTCTTCGATGCCTCGTAGACCAATCAGGCGCCGTCTCATGAGACGCAGTGTCACACATTTAAGGATGCATGACAAAGTGCTCCTTGATTTCCCAATGGCCACTGTCTGCAGCCTGCACACGCACGAATGTACACACACATGTGCTCGCACCCACAACACTTTTACATATGTGATAGAGGATGCATGTCAAAGGGTATTACGTCAGCAATCGGTGAGATGCTGAGGGTTTGGCTTAGCAGGCAGTGTCTTGGGTCAGATATTAAAGATAGTGAGGGAAAAGCAGAACATCAATAATTTAAGTTTTATGAGAGGATGTTTGTCATTTACATGCCAAATTAAAGCATTGACAAGTTGAGAGTGAGACAGTAACTTTCTACTCTAAACTTTTGTGCCAATGTAACACTCAAGCACTTTTCTCCCACCATACATAGTTATAGTGTAATGCTGCAAACAAGGCCAGTCGCTGGGCACTAAAAGCATTCATATAAGATGTGAGGCCATAACCACCCAGTCGCCAGGCTATTTTCGACCGCTCTTGGTTTGGCTTTGGACCCCGATTCATGCTGCAGCAGAGCAACATCCACGGCCCACCAGCACGCCCCCACCGATGTAGAGAAGCCTCTCTTTGATGCTGACATTTTCAAACAAGGAAAAAGCTCTGTGGTTGACCTGTGTTCTCTCGCTCTCTCTCTCCCTGTGTTTTTCTCTGTGTTTCGCTGTCTTTCTCTTTGTCTCTCTCATGTGTGTTTGTTGCATTGAGCCAGGCTAAATGATGGGAGAGAGAGAGAGAGAGAGAGAGAGAGAGAGAAAGAGAGAGAGAGAGAGAGAAAGAGAAATTAGTAATAGCGTTAGTCTGTTCAAGTTATTCGGGTCTCAAAGTTACCGCTACATGACCCACAAAAACAGTGATTTTGTTCAGGGAAAAGGCATTTTGGACCCATTACTCAAGCCATTGTGGTTGTGCACTCATATGAAACAAGGCGGAGAGGGTGGGGGTAAAGGCGAGAAAAGGTATAGCACCAAAGCTCAATCGCAAACATAGCTTTTATGCTGGATGAAAGCAGAACTTCAATTGGCGAGAGCTTTCAGGGTCCTGTGTATGGGTTGCATTGAAGAAAGGCATACAGTAATGTTACAAAGCTATTTGTGCCACACTTTTGCACAATTACAGCCTTTTCTCTAAAAATGCGTTGTTTATAATAGGTGACTGAGACAACAATTGCACTAGAGTAGCTTTGAAGCTGGGTGCACTGTAGAGAGTCCAGGCACAATGCATGAAACGTGAAAATGAAGAAGAGCGTAATCCTCATAAACCAACAGCAAATCGCCATTTAACCAGCATTGTGAGTAGTGTGTATAATCATGAATAATACAGCATATGTTGTGCGCTTTTAAATCTTTGTATTTGTGCACAAGTGTTTGTGTTTGTGACTATCTCAGGTTTTGCCTTTTTCAAAATAAGCACAAAGTGCCGTGAGACAGACATTCCTCCTTCCACCAAACTCCTCTATCAATCCCAACCGTTTAGCGTTTTCTACAGCGGCAGGGGCCACAACTGCCTGATGTTCTGACACCAGCTGCTGCGAATTCACCATCTTTTCGCCAGCTATATGAAACAGTAATTGTTTGTGTACAGTAACACAACCCCCCGCACTTATCCAAACACCAACACTGTCTTAGGCTTATGTGAGATAAATCAGTCATAAATCAATTTACCAAACCGTATATTCTGAGCTGGCTTTTCAAACCGGGTCTGTTTTGGTAATGGAGTAATCCTTTTTAATAGAAAATACATACACCCACACTGTTCTTTTAACAGAGTTTGATGGATTAGCTTTTCTGCTGAATTCCATGGATGACATCCTGGAGTGGAAATCCAGGTGTGGTGATCCTTTTATTTATTTTTGTCCTTTATTTTTTTTTCTCTGGGAACTGGGAATTGTAGACTGGGTGGATGATATGCCATCAAAGAGATGGTGAGAGAGAGAGAGAGAGAGAGAGAGAGAGAGAGAGAGAGGGAGAGAGATACTCTTTACTGATATTTGTGATATTTAAGTATACACACTTGTCTTCTTTATTAAATATTGCAGTAAAGTTTCAATGTTTTCTCAAACTAAATATCAGGTACCACATTAATAACAATGTCTTGTGAGTGATTGATTACAGTGTTGGATAACACATAATGTTGAGTAGTTACCAGGGAACAAATGAGGAACTAACTGCTACTGAACCATTAGTTAATGATTAATTCATTGAGAATGAGTGATTAATAACAACTTGATAATTGATTAATCATTAATAAGTACTTCCCTAATAATTTCTAATGGAGTAACAGCAAGAGACTCAAAAAGGGCAAGTAATCATTAGATAACGATGAAGTAACGAGGGACTATTCTCAGTATTTATGTGTCACTTTACTTGGGGGAGATATTCATGAACTAATCATTACTTAATGATTTATTAGGATCTCCCAGTCTGTTCTCTATAACTCCATTGGGAATTATTACCTTAATGTTAATGAGTTACTCATTAACTAATGGTTCATTAGCAGTAAGTTTGTCATTTGTTCCCTGGTAACTACTAAAATGTTGTGTACCTTATTGTAAAGTGTTCCCCATTGTTAAATTGAATTCAGTTCAGCTGTACAGCTCCTAAATATTTATATCTCTTTTATTTTATTTTACTTAACGAGCTCCTTTTACTCACCCAATAGTCTACTCAATCATATAGAATGCAATAATGCTGTCTCTCTAACATGACTGATCCTCATTCTACCAATTAACCACAGAGGTGAAAAGTTGAAATGGTTCACAGCGACACCTTCCAACAATGGGATTCATCACCTCTCGGCTATTTGTCTTTCATCCTTCCCTTTCTGCCTTGCTTCACCTCACCACTTCATCCTCTCTTTCATGGATCCACATCCACGGGTGGCGTGGGGGTCAGGTGTAGCTCAGGTGCGCTGCAGACAAAGGCAAAGAGAGCGCGAGTGAAGCTACTGTGACCACATCTATTTATCTCCAGCCGCCTGTGGCTAAAACACTCGCGGTGGCCATTCAGAAACTCAGTGCTGTTTTCTTTAACCAATCCCAAGGCGTGACGTCGAAAAGTGAAAGTACCTGCAGCCACGTTCCGCCCGGCCTCAGGTGTAACAGACAGGCCTGTCAGCAAGTGACGTGAAACACCTGGGTAGGAAAAACCAAAAAGGACCGTTCACATGTTTTACTGCTGTCTGAATCAGCTATTAGTTGTTTTGTCTTTTCACTTTGGATTAGGGCCAATAAAGAGAATAGGGATGGTTGAACTCCAGTGGGTTCATCTCTTTCTGTGGCACCTCCTGCATCCTGAAGCTGACTCACACCTCAGCTGCACACACACGGGTGTGTTCACTCCCTCGTGTGCTCCTATACAGTACCAGCAGATATACATGGAAACCTCTTATAGTGATCACGTCTGTCCGGGTCAAATTGATCACTATAAGCGGATGATTATTATAACCAAATTAGTTTTCTTTCTCTTTATTTTTCATGCAGATTGCCATCTAATTGTCATTTTTGTATTTATTAAATTAATATAAAGTAATGAAACTGACAGGTTTCACTTTTTACTGAATTTTATTGACTGTTTCAAAATACAGTGCAGCTGTTTCAAATGCTTTTCACATTACTGTACAAATTAAATGATATATAATTCATATACACTAAAATACAGTACAGCGCTGTATATAAAATATAGCTTACTGTAGTTTAAAGTTTCGTTGCTGCATCTCATTTTTGGCAGGTGTCTTATAACCTTCAAGGAGACTACGTTTTTCATGAAGAGAAAATTACTTATTTTTCCTGTCAGCCTCAGGTAGTCAGCCAGACGCAGACGGGTTACGGCCAGGCAAAGTATCATGGGAGTAAAGTTGGGAAAAAAAAGAATTACTGTAGTTTTTACTACTTGATTACTATAAGTGACTTATTTACAGCATAGTATCCATATAAGTGGTTGATCACTGTAATCGTGATCACTATAAGCGGCTTCCACTGTAGTTAAAAAGACACACAGAGGTACATACATACATACACACATGTCATAAGTATGTGGGAGTCATACTGACTTACTTCTTTCTCTCACACAGGAAAGACATGAAGATACCTTTTCACACACTTTACACCTTGAGAAGATCACTCAGGATTTATAGATCCTAATAGACATTCCTTGCACTGCCCTGGATGAGATGTCAGAATTGATGGCATGCAGACTTTTATTACCTGGTATGGTGTGTGTAATTAGGTTAAATAGATGGGGTTGGACACGCATGGTAAAGGCTACATTTCTCACCCCGGCTGGATTTATTGGCCACGCTCCGCTCTCTGAGGTCTGCTCTAATGCACTCATTTGCATGAGGGCACATGTAGCTGATGTGTGTATTACTGTTACGTCAACTGCTAAGCACAATGACAAGGGCCGCCTTATGAATAGTTTGGTTCAGTGGTTGGCAACGGCCCGGCCCGCCAACTGCCTATTAGCTATGATATGAAAGCTGCCTGGCAAGTGTTAGATTGATACTTGACACTTCGAACAAAGCTCATTGTCATTATAATTACTATACGTTGAGTCTTAATTTCATGGTCGTCCATATTGCCAGCGTGATAGGGCTGTCTGTTACTTACATCTTCAGTAACAGCTGTCTATTCAGCCAGTGTATCCATCCGCCTTTCATATGTTCAACAGTCTCGGAAATAACGACTTCATAATGACTATAATCACCTCATATGTAATTATAATGCATAGCCATTGGTACAATTAAACCGTATTTTCTGAAGAAACATACCACTTTTTTTTTCCTCCTCCAGATGTCCAATCAAGTGTAAATCACAGATAAACTAATAGCAGAGGACTATATGTGTTATGACCCGTTCATTGAATAGACTTTAAAAGGAATCACTTTATACCAGTTACTCTGTCATTTGCTGGAGGGTCCATCCCATCTGTCTGTTAAGGACAAGCTGATAATGAAGTGTATTTGATGAAGTAAGTTGATAATGAGAGCTAGCCGGCCAGCAGTAATGACAGTGTAGGAGTGGAGACAGTGGCAGTATAGCCCGCAGTGGTGGATGTTACTGTTCAGACTTTTCTGACCTTCACAGATTCCAGTTTCCCCTCCAATACCCATCATCAGATTGAATCATTGAGGAGGCGTGTGCGCTCGTACTTGCGCGTTAGCGGGAGTGTGTGTGTGTGTGCGTGCAAATGTGCCAGATGATCTCATTCACCAAGGTCTCCCCCCCTCCTAGTTTTGGGGGAACAAAAATAATCTTGCAAAGAGGGACGTTCACATTCACACGCATTCATGCACACAACCCGCCTCTGACTCCAAGGCCAGGCAATTGGCTTGGAGCAGCTGAACCATGTTATGCTACACACACACACACACACACACACACACACACACACACACACGGGCTCAGACTCCCATTTCCTTGAACCTGGCTACTTGCCTGTGCATCAGGACGAGCTCTGTAAGCCCTCCACTGGGATGTGGGGTGCATAGCGAAGCAATTTGTCTAATATATCCTGCATCCTCTCTCTCTCTCCTGTATTTTCTCTTGCATGCACATGCGCTATTTCTTCCCCTCATTTTCTTTCACTCTCTTTTTATTCCCCTCCTTCCTCATGCTTAACTTCTA
Organism: Heterobranchus longifilis; assembly: GCA_028570985.1. Classification (NCBI taxonomy): domain Eukaryota; kingdom Metazoa; phylum Chordata; class Actinopteri; order Siluriformes; family Clariidae; genus Heterobranchus; species Heterobranchus longifilis. The sequence continues at coordinate 10,666 of JAOVVB010212301.1, forward strand.
CACGCTCACCACTTCATCCCTGTTCCACC
>JAOVVB010212312.1:0-10694 GCA_028570985.1 Heterobranchus longifilis
TCTGCAATGATCCAAAACCTGGGGCTGCCCCCCCCCCCACCCACCCGTAGTCGATTAGTCAACTAATCGGTCGTTTTGGTCTTAATCTTGGTCTCTCAGTCATTTTTTATGCTTTTTTTCTCTGAACATTAAAACTTTTTTCTCTAAACATTACGACTTTTTTCCCTTAACATTCCAACTTTTTTTCTCTAAAGACTTACAATTTTTTTTCTCATAAAATTGTGACTTTTTCCTCGAAACATTACTACTTTTTTTCTCAAAACATTACAATATAATACATTTTTTTTAATGCTTTTTTCATGCTGAATGACTTATTTCCAAGAAACTTCTGAACTCATCTCTGGTAAAACACAAGATTTAAAGTGGTGCTTTTGCACGATTCTTTGCGGAGAAACTCAATTTTTCAGATCCTTCGATTAAATCAACTAAACGATTAGTCGACATGTTCGTCGACTAAGAATTTCTTTAGTCGAGGACCGTTCTACCAAAATCCAATGGAAAAATCCTGTCTGCTTTTTGTCGAGGGAACCAGGGCGACACTAACTTCCTGGTTGGCCAAAAATACGTCATCCCTGGGGCTTTCTATTAGGCTGGGTGATTAATCCAATTTTATTTTCAATTACAATTTTAGCTTCCAACGATTCTGATACAAAATACAGATAATACGCAGTAAGTACGATGTGTACGTCTCACCTGGCTCTGCAGCGGTTTCCGGCACGTCCCTGGGCAGTGCTTGCGCTGTGGGCAGTGCAGCGGGTAGGTCGTCACCCTGAGCTCTGACGTCTTCCCTCGCGGTCTCCTCCCTCTTCGATGCTTGCTGCGGACTCTCCTTCGTGGCCTCTCGCCTCACTGGTTTCACGGCATCTCTACGAAGACTACTTAATGCCCTACCGAATAAGCCTACCGGTGGCCCGCGGGACCTCATCAGGGGCCTCTTCGAAGGATGTCTTGGCGAATCCGTGTCTCCTGCAATGTCCTCCTCCTCCTCCTCCTCCTCCTCTCCTGTGGCAGGCGTCTCCGGGCCAGTGCTGGGGCCCGTCGGATCTTCCTTGCGCTTGGTGCCTTTGCCGAGTCGTGCGAATACATTCGTGTCTCCTAGGCTTTCGAGGTTGCTCCCTTTCTCCTCTGCAGGGGTCTCGGCTTTGGTGTCACCGAAAGGTGAGGGCTGACCAAAATTGGTTCCTCCGAAAAGGGGCGTCGCCTGGGGCTGGAGGGTTTTGGCTGAAAAGCTGAAAGACGACGGGGTGGTGGGCTCGGCGGTCGGCGCCTTGACGCTGGAGCTGGAGGGGGCGGCCGGCTGAGAAAAGGTGAACTGCAGTGTGTTGGGAGGAGCGCTGCTATTGCTGGTTGTAAGTGGATTGTTTTGAGCAGAGATAGAGGGGGCCACAGCCGGCTGTGAGAAGCTGAAGCCCAGCTGTCCAGATTTAGCCACGGTCGGCATAGAGAAGCCAGTGGCGGTGGTGATGCTGCTGCTGCTCATGGTGCTGGAGCTGGTCTGGGTCCCACTGCTGCCAAAAGGCGAGCTGGACATTGAAGTAGTCTGAGGGTTAGCGGGCTCAGGGCTGGCACTGAAAATTGGTTTGAACAGTGCCTCGTTGGCCGGCTTGAAACTGTATTTGGATGATCCGAAGCCTCTGCTCTGGGTCACACTAGGAGCTGTGCCAAAAACACTGGCGGTGGTGCCGCTGGTAGATGACAGCTGTCCAAACACAGACTGTCGAAAGCCCAGTGGCTGCGGTTGTCCTAAGGCAGCGGTAGAGCCAGAAACCATCTGGGAGTTTCCAAACCCTGGTGGCTGTTTGACAAATCCCGGGGCCTGCTGGCCAAATCCTGTAGCCTGCCCGAATGCAGACGGCTGCCCGAATGACGGCGTCTGGCCGAAGACCGAACTCTGGTTCGGTCCACTACTTGTCTGTCCAAAAGCTGGTGCGGTGGTAGTACTACCAAAGCCTGAGCTACTCATTCCCAGTGATTGCTGTCCAAATGCTGGAGCTGGAGGGGGCTGTGCAGACGACTGTCCAAAGGCAGGGGTCTGTCCAAACATGGTGTTTCCATGAGGTGGGGGCTGATTTAAGACAGATGGCTGTCCAAACGCTGATGGTTGAAAAAAGCCCATAGGTTGGGGCTGATTGCTAGAACCTTGCTGTCCAAATGACTGGAACAAACCAGTCTTCATAGCATTGCTAGGTGCTTGGAAAGCTCCACCTTGTGGGCTGCCAAACGGATTGGATGGATTCATGGCGCAAATATTAGCGGATGTTTAGTATCCTTGGTTATTTGTTGGAAGAAATGCAGGCATTCAAGCGGTATACATCTGTAACACGGTCCCCGTATCTCAAGTCTTTCGGCGGAACACCATATCACTTAAAAGTCACTGGAGACAGGAAAGAATAAAAACACACGGCTCCGCCGTTAGCATAAGCTAACGCCACAAACATCAAGTTAGCTTAGCAAAGTTTGTCCCGTTGCCCTTAAAGTTGTTATATCGACACAACAACGACTCATTGGGAAATACTGCAAAAAATATACAACTTTGATAGGAAAAAAACCCCCTCACCTTTCACAGTTTGCGTTTGGTGGCATGTTGATTTTTATTTCTGATAATTTCCCACATCCGGTTCCGGTCCGTCACCTCTTTCGGTCCTCCGCTCAACGCTAAGTTCCTGTCCGGTACTGCCAACGCTGCGACCGTTTCATTGCTCGAATTAGGTTTTGAACGGGCGAGGGACCACTTTCCTTAAACAACAGAATATGTTTAATTTCTCGAAACGATACTGTCATATCGACACAACCCAGAGGAAGCGTATATAATCAGTTTCGGGGACCTACATGTTGCTGCTGCCGGCGTGTCACCTTGAATTCTTCCTGACCGGAATGGCTGAACGTCGCTCGCGGCTAATGGAAAACTGACCAACCTTTCTCGTAAACTTACCGCCGCCGAGTTATTATAATTTTAACGTTAACTTATGTCTCAGGGATTTTTAAATAAACGTTTTCTCTTTTTACGTCGTGTTTTAAAATGGGAGTAGTACTGCGGAATCTCCAAAAGGTGGTGCCTCTCCGCCGCGCGAGACTGCGCAAGGATGTTGATACACTGAGGCACATACTGGGCATCCAGAAATTTGACCTGGGCATCGTTTGCGTGGATAACCACAGGATTCAGCAAATTAATAACATATACAGAAAGAAAAATGTGCCCACGGACGTCCTGTCATTTCCATTCTACGAGGTAAATATGACCGTAAAACCTATATTCGTGACTGCCACCTGCTCCTATAGAGTGTTAACTGGGCTCCATGTTTTCCCTTCAGAATTCTCTATTGATTATTTTATGGACTTGTTGAAACAATCACATTTCCTGTCACCTGTTTTTAGGACCTGAGGCCCGGTAAGCTGCCCTGCCCCCTGCATAGGGATGAGCTGAACCTTGGGGACATTTTCTTGGGGGTCGAGTTTGTGATGAAGCAGTGTAAGGAGGAATCCCTAGATCTACATGGGACCCTCACTGTGAGTAGCTGCAGCAATGTGTAATAGTGGTCGACCGATATGTGTTTTTCAACGACTGATGCCGATATTTAGAGAGCAGGACGGCTGATGGCCGATTTGTAGTGCTGATTTTTATTTTTTTTGCATCTGATAAAATAGCCTACAACAATTTAAAATTGCTGAACTTCAATGAACATTTATTTAACACTTATTCAGCAGATAGCAGCATCTCTTTGTTTATGAAATATATAAACTTACATAAATAAAAACAACGTTAGTGCGCTGGACCACCAAGCAGCATCTCTTTGTTTTTGGTCCTTTTGTAGATCTGCATCAGTCGTAAAGTTTCCAGAAAAGTGAAAAATTAGAGAAAAAATGATTTGAGAAAAAAGATGTCATTTTTCGAGAAAAAAAATGTTGTAATGTTTTGAGAAAAAAGTTGTAATTTTTCCAGAAAAAAAGGAGGAATCCTTCAAGAAAAAAGTCGTAATGTTTTGAGAAAAAAGTCAAACAAATGCAAATTGTGCATAAGGCTAACAGCAGTCCACCACCCTGATTAATTATATTTTTTATACAAACCTACTTTGTTCCGCATCCCATACAGTAAATCAGATGTTAAACTCTCACTTGTTTGCAGTGACATTAACTGACATTCATTGCTTGTCATGTTTCAGGCGGTCACTGCACATGGTATCTGTCACCTGCTGGGCTACAGACATGAGACAGAGGAAGAGTGGACGGAGGTTTGTACGGAGATCACACTGTGAAAGAATCTCAATGTGCAAAACACATTTAAAGAGTCAGTTCAACCAAAGGACAAAATAACATTTTCTCCCTTCATTTCTATGGCAGTGGTTCTCAAACTGTGCACCGTGACACACTGGTGTGCCTTAAAATTAAGGCTGCAAAACGATCGATTAGTCGACTAGTTGATTTAATCGACAGATCTGTAAAACTGAGTTTCCCCATAAAGAATCGTGCAAAAGCACCACTTTAAATCTTGTGTTTACCAGAGATGTGCTCAGAAGTTTCATGGAAATAAGTCAGTCTGCATCGAAAAGTATAAAAAATGACAAATCGAGGAAAGATATCTTAGTCGACTATCAAAACGACCAATTAGTCGACTAATCGACTAAGGAGGGGGCAGCCCTAGTACATTTTGCTCATAATAAATAGGTAATTGTACTTAAGTAACATTTTAAATGTAGGACTTCTCATTTTAAATGTAGGACTTTTACTTGTGACAGTAGCTTCACAGTGTGGTTTTGCTATTAAATTAAGTAAAAGACATGAAGACTTTCTCCACCGCTGCTGGTAACAGTTCTGTGGATTATCCAGAGTAACAAGGGACACTTTTCATGCAAAGATATGTTAGCTGTTGTAGTTTGAGCACCACAAACACAATTCTTGTCAGCTGCATGGTACTGGAGTGGCAGAGACTTGAGGCCTACTTGAGGTAATATGCCATAGTTTTCTGTAAATAGGCTATAGTTTTCTGTAAATAGGCTATATTTTTCTGCAATTTGGTTGACCTGAACCTTTAAAATACGTGAACCATTTATTCCAGTCTTGACACCGGATACATTACCGAACTATTGAGAGTCATTGAATTTGAACACACCACATACAGGCTGTAAGAATATTCTGGAGTCGCATGCCACTCTGCATCACTCTTAGCATACTGATGTGTTTTTCAGAGCTAACAGAGTGGGCCTATTTATGAGTAACTATATGCCTACCAGACAAAAACCCCTGTGTTGCTGCCAGAAAAGACTTACCATGTGATGGGTCAATGACAGCTTGAAGACTTGAAGAAGTTTGGCAAGAAAAACACACCTTTTTGGAGGGTCGGCGGCGGCGCTCGTGCTAACTGGTCGCAGACGACGAGTATTTTGAAGGTCGCGAGCGCATGCCAACATATTTTCTGAATAAAGGCCGACATTACTGAATATGTAAGGAGCTGATAAAGGGCATGGAGGGCATTATGGCGGCTGTGGTGAGGTCTGCAGTACTGTTGTAGTCTGGCAGAAAGGCCAACAACAACAACACAACTAACAACAACACCGCGCGGCCTGTGCCAGGCTGCCTGCAGCAGCTGGGTTCTGATTGGCGCGTGCTGTGCTAACATTACCCATGATTCACACCTGTGTGTTTTGAATATTAATGAGCTGCTGTGAGTAGCCATGTAGGCAATTATAATGGTGTCATATGAGTTGTTTTAAAATACTTTGTAGACTTTATTATAGCCCATTATTAATGTTATCAGTGTATTGTTTTTACACTGCTACATTTTATTTGACTGTGCTATTAATCAAAAGCTTGGCTTCTGACTGCTTGACATCACATGTATGTATAATATATATTTAATGAGCTGAATGCTGTAACTGGAAATGAGATATAATATAAATAGCATAAATAAAAATAAATAGCACTTGTTTTTATATAGTGCTATTTATTTGTGTTGCACTTTGACCCCTGAGACACACACTCTCATTCTGCCTTGCAGAGATGTATGGTACAATGACAATACACTTGATTTGATTTGATGAGGAAATTAATGCTTTCATAGTCACATAATTATCATTCTGGCAATCACCTGATAGTATCAGTGCGTCCTTTATAAAAATAAAAAAAACAACCAGGACAACAGGTTGTGTGAATTATGCAAATTAGGTGATGTTGAGAATGAATCACACTTTGTTATGATGAGTTAAGAATTCCAAATCCCAAAATGTTTGAGTGCACTGACGATGACAGGATGGACTGGTTGTTTAATTGCTTATAATTATATTATTATTTTAGTTGGCTAACTTTGTAACTAAAGCTTGGAGAGAGAAAAAAACATCAGGATGATTTATTTGTTTTGTATTATTTGTTATTTATGTTGCTACTCTCTGTTTTTAAATAGTGGTGTCTTAAGCCTGGTTTGGCTGGGCGTATGTTTTCATTGTTCATTGCATGACAAAATAATAATAATCAAATTAATACAGGTCTTTGGTTCCTAACCTAGGGGCCACAGTGAACTTTGAAAACTGGCAGTGAAAATAACATTCATCCATTCCTTTAATTTAGCTGTCATGATAGAGGTTATGTGTATAAATGGAATATTATGGGCAAATGAAAACATATTTCACAACATAAATTATTATTTTCTAATTGAGAGAATCCCATTATTCTTGCAGCCATGAATTGTCTATACATATGCCTGTGTGCCGTCAATCAACAGCGTAAACACAAAGCAACTTATGTCATGTCATGAAATGTCAGGTGCACAGAGTCCATATGCAAAGAAGGGTTTTCACACATTGTAGGTCCAAAACCCAGTTGGGATATCACTGTGTACCCTTGAGCGAGCTACTTTACCAGTGTCAATATTTAGCCAGCTGTATAAATGGGTGTTGTGTAAAACCTGCAAAATGAGCTGGCACTGCAGAGACACAGTCTGTGCCAAATAGAAAAAAGGCTCCGCTGAGTATATATCGAGTAGTGAAAAATACACGGCTGATTGATTTACCTGCTAAAGTGAAAGTATACCAATGGCAAAGAAATTGAACTCCGGCTACACACTTGTCTCATCCTAACAAAGAGAAATCAAAAGAAACAACTGTGAGTGTAACCAGCTTTGCTGACTTGTTGGCTCCCTCTCATGGTGGATACCCGCCCGGGGGCCACTTTTACAAAATGACAGAAGGCCAGTTAATAAACAAACATTAATAATATTTATCAAATAAAATGAAGAAAATTGAAAATGGAATTAAGCCTGCTTTTTTTTTTACTGCATTTAATTAGAGCTGCAACGATAAGTCGACTGCTAGATTAGTCGACAGGAAAATAATCACCAACTCTTTTGATAATCAATTAATCGTTAAACTAATTTTTCACGCAAAAATCTCAGAAAATGCTGTTTTCAGCCTCTCAAATATGGAGATTTCCTGCTTTTCTCTGTCTCATATCATATTAAACTGAATATTGACATTTATAGACATGACCTTGGACTTTGAGAAACTAGGATGGATAATCGTTAGTTGCAGTCCTGCATTTAATAGCTGCAACTACATTTTAGTTTTGAACGTTTTGCTTACATTTGTTTATACAACATTAAAGCTGGAAGCTTTCCCATCATGCAATCACTCAAATGTTGAAGACAGAGAGAAAAGCATATTTAGATCCTCCCCTGGTACTATTTTTTTTAAATAAACAAGTTGTATTTTGATGTTTTTTATGCATTCTGGCACCTTACTTACATTCAAAGTACAAAAAAATGTCCACTGTGAATCAATTTATTTGAACTGTGTTCGAAAATGGCCAATCGGGGCTAGATTTGGCTGTAAATTGAGTATCACTGGTGTATAATACAGCCCTGCTCTTTGCACACACATGCACGCACGCATGCACGCACGCACACACATGCACACACACACACGCACAGTCAACATGTTTGAGAAACAATACTCCTCCTGGCCTCACCTTCATTACCCAATTACACTAATACACTCACCCTGCTTGTAATGAGTGTGTGGTCTGAATAATAGCCAGCCTTGTTGTGTCTTCTCTTACCTCACACTGACAGACACACACCCACACACACACACACACACACGCACACACACACACACACACACACAGACACACACACACACACACGTCTGTTTGCTTCTGGGTGGATTTTCCTCCCTGTGAATTACAAGTGGAGACCGTGTCTCGGTGTTCAGCAGTAAGGCAGCAGAGAATGTCTGGGGCTGAAACATGACACTTTAATGATCTGGAGAGCATCCAAAAACTGTACGCCCCCACACCTTTTTTTTTTTCTTTTTCAATCTCTTGCGAAACTGTGTCTGCAATCAGCCCTGCAGAATAGACTTGTTTGTGCTTCAGAACAGTAGGGAATTGGCTGGAAAACACCATCAAGCTGACAGCCAGAGGGTGTCTTCTGCAGGAGGTGGAGCCCACAGTGGGTGGACACCCACATGAGACATTCTTTGGAGAGAGAGAGGGAGAGAGAGCTGAAAACAAACATGCTTTGGCCTAGGGTTTCCCAAACTTTTCTGTATTTCTGCATCAGTGACCTGAGAGATTAACAAGTGAGAAACCCAATATGAGATGTTTTTAAAAGGTCCCCTATTGCAAAAAGTGAGATTTATCTTTTTTTATATTATAAGTCCACAGAGAAATGCACACAGCCCGTAGAAAGTGTGCCTTTAAAATGAGCCGTCAGGACTTCCGCCCGGTTGTGATGTCACAACATATGTACGGTAGATATGCTGCGTTCGTGTGGTATCCGAATGATCGGAAAAGTGAAATTCCGACTGGGAAAATTCACGTGAACACCCACTTAAGTCAGAACAACTCGGAAAGTCGAGGAAAAATTTGCTACATGAGTTGACGTCACATGACGCCGTTACAGGGCGGACGTCAGTAAACATCAGGTTAATGGTAAGTCTGTTAGTTGCTGTCCATGTTTTGAATGCACTGTACTTGTAGCACCCTTGATACAAGAAAGGCAGTCCAAAGTTCTTTACAAGGGAAAATAGCAAAATAATAGAATCCCATAATTCGTGTAAAATATGATGGACAACAATGTGACCTTCAACTTTTTTTGCCACATTCCGACTTTAAGCCGTTCAACCCAAACCCTTATAATAAATGACAAGACAGATGTGTAATAACACTTGAAGTTTACACAAAAACACACGTCAGAGTGCCAATAACTTTATTTCAATTCAGTCAATATTGTTAAAAAAAAAAAAAAAAAAAAAGCCATGACAAAGCTCGGATATTTTCTTTGTACAACATCACACATGTTGTTATGAAATGATCTCTGAAAAAAAAAAAAAAAAAAAAAACATCCTGCAAAACATCCGCAGAGAGAAAACAAGTAAGGCAAAAGAGGAGATGGTTTGTCTAGAATTAAAATCCAAGCAGGCAAGAAATGAGCCCATTTTTTCCCTCAAAATTCAGATGAAATGTATAAAATTTACACACTGAATTCTGAGCGATCAAAACAAATATTTACAATTCCTTTCTTCTTTTTATTTCCTCTTTTTTTTTATCAAATTTGTGTCATAACAAATGTCTGAAAAAACATGGCAAACGGGAGAAAACAAAATCAGGTTTTGCTTAGTCCGCACTAAAGCACTTTTGGAGCTACTGTATCGTAACGTACATTCACTACCGTACAGATTGATCTACATACTGGAGAGAAAAGCTGTCCTCATTCGCTTTGTCATAAATATAGTGTCCTTCATTCTGTATGCCAGGGGAGAAGGAAACAGTGAGTTGTGTGGTTTGTTTTACAAAGCCGGAGTCATCCTATCCACAGTGAGACCAGTATAATGTGCCCCTTTTTGGTCCGCCATGAGTAATCCAAACTACCGCTCCGGTCAGCACGACCAAAGCGGTGATTAACAAAAGGCCCGTCGAGACACCTCCTTGAATAAGCTACATATGGTTGAATATTTCTAACACCTCAGGTTGTCCTGAGTTGTTACTTTTTTTTTTTTTTGCAGCCGGTACAGGAAAGTCCCTACAATTCTACTGCGCTGAGCTACAAGACTTTTGCCTGTTTGAGGCAATGAGGAAATCCAACCCAATCGGCAGAATAAATGTCGGCATTGTACGTTTCTGCAAACTGCAGATATGTTGCATTTCATATGTAGCGGATATCAGCGTGGTAAAGCTTATAAATAGTACTTTTTTTCCCCCCAAAACAAAATCTTTAATGACAGTCACTTTTACATGCCAAAACTATGAAGCTTCACAGTCACAGTTTTGTGAATTCAAACTTAGGTGGTAAGTTTAGGAAAAACATCGTGGTATGGGTTAAAATAAGGACGTTTGTTACGCAAATTAGTAAGGCTGCATTCAGACCAACGACCGCAATCCAGCGATTCGCCGCAGGGTCGTCACTTATGGCTAGGGTTTGTTAAATCAGCTGTTACATGGACTGCTGGGCAGCTAAGTGCATGTGTTTCTTTTTTTTTTTACATGTTACATGGTTGCGTTTCTCCAAAAGTTCAATCTGTCTCAACTTTTCGCTGCAGGCCGCAAAATCTGTGCCATAAATATTTCAACTCGAGCGAGAAATTTGCCCCGATGCCTATCAGCCTTGAGGTTCTCCTGCAGCACAGCCTGGATGGATCCAAACTCCATTCAGAAAACAAACATTTTAAAAGTTGTTTGCTTGTCGTCTTGCGGACAGACGTGACAAA
>JAOVVB010212323.1:0-10693 GCA_028570985.1 Heterobranchus longifilis
TTGATGTTTTTATAAACTAATGCAGTGTGTCCTGTGTTGTTGTTGATGTTTTTATAAACTAATGCAGTGTGTCCTGTAATTCCAAGTGATATCATTGTTGGCGCTGCTGTCAGAGCCAACAATGATATCACTTGGAAACGCTAGTGGGGCAAAAGTTGAAAAGTTCTACTTTAAATAGATATGTTAAAATAAATACAATGTAAATAGCCATACGTACCAGTTTTACCAGATTTTTGCTTATAGCATTTTTTGCTTTTGGTCGATTTATTCCAACAACAACAATACCTGAAAGACAGAGTTACATCATGCTGATAATGTACATTCATGTTACACATCACATCATGAAAACAAAGGGTGTCCTAATTCCATAGTACATGCAGATACACTATACAATAATAGTATATTGTTTTGGCAGTTAGTGTACTACAAACATCATATTTAAATGTTTTATACTAACAGGATATCATACAATACTAAATGCAAATAATAAATACAATACTAATGAGAGCTGTCAGACAATAAAATAATAAAACTGCCATTTCAGAAAGTAGTACTGCCAATTAAACTTCACAATGAGACAGCAAATGTTTTCCAAACATATAATAATAATAATAATTGTAGTTTTGTGCAGTGTTCCTCGAGCGGTCTCTCCACCATCTGTTTATTTTTCCAGCCTTTTCCTTTGTGCATTGCATTGTGGGAGAATAGTGTCCATGAACAGCACACTCAAAATCAAGTGTTTTAGTGAGAATAGTACTGACTGTTTTGAGTATATTTCATGTTGTTACTTGTACAGTGTGAACACACATACACAGGAGGAGTGTGTAGTGTGGAGCTGGGACACCGCTGAAATACCTTTCAGTAGAAACAAAACTCTTAGCAGTGCGTTCTTTTTTTCAATGTTGTGAGCACCATAAACTTCATTAATTCACCTCCATTATATCCTCCATTATATTAGGTGACGTTGGGCAATAATCAAACGTAAAGCTGCAACAATTAATCAATAAGTTGATTAAATGCATTTGCAACTTTTTTTCTAAAACCTGCCACAATGTTACTGTTTTACTTTTTACTCCTTATTGCATATATTTGTGTAAATGTGTATTTTTTATACTACACACAATGTGGAAATGACAAATACAACTTGAAACTTTGATGATCGATTACCTGTTTGTCATTTTTAAAGCTAAAAAGCCAAACACTGAATGATTCCAGGTTGTCAAATGAAAATGTGCTGCTTTTCTTTCTGTCTCACATGACAGTAAATTGATTCACATGGAGTTTGGCTGGTTTCTGATGGTTAATAGATCAAGCAATCAATTGGCTAATCGAGAACATTATCTGCAGATTAATCTATAATGAAAATAATCGTCAGTTGCAGCCCTAACTCAGTGCTATTATTTATGGACTTTTGGCACAATCATATTGTGATGATATGATCTTAACATTTTATTGGATTGCATGTGCAATTTTGCATGCTCTACTGTTTGTGCTATTTAGTATGCATGGGGGTGGGGCTCGGGATCACGTAAAAAGGTGAGGTCTGGACGTACACTCTACTTTGGTGATAGGCAGGACTCTTTATTTGCAGGGGTGCACCGTCTTGTGAAAATTGTGAAAAGGGGACATTTTGCAATGAGAAGTACCAGCAGAACCCCCGCTGTTTCAGAATGGGAGTGTGTAACAGAGCTCTAAAAAGCATTTATTGTGAGTTGATGTTTGATGTTACACATGTTGCTCCTCCTTTGTTGTTCAAATACTCAGACGTGTGTGTGCATGGTGTTATTTATTCTTTTTTACAGGTGGAGGTCTTTGCATATGATGTACAACCTGATGCTGTCAGATGGTTGTTACACAGAACCATCTGAGAAACTGTTATTGGAAAAACTGTTAGGGCAGGCGCTTTGAAAAAAATACCTGTTCTACCTTGTTCTTTCAGTGCAGAAATATTCTCCAGTTCTGATGTAATCAATGCTGTTGCAGCATTTGTGCGTTGTTGTTTTGAAGAGTCGCCCAGCACACACACACACACACACACACACACACACACACACACACACACACACACACACACACCTAAACCACGCCCGTAGCTTCCAGTAGCTCCTCACAGGACGCTGATCGGTCTGCACAAGGTCTGCACCAGATCAAGTGATCTGTGATTCTCGTGTGATCTCGTGAGAATCCAGCTGCCGACACCATGCGAGGTAACATCATTTATACACAGCTCGAAAAACTAGTTTTGGGGGGCAGCGGCGGTGCACCATATAGTGCCTTCATGGGAGGTTTCAGGAGGTTTGTAGTTTTCATTGCAAAATGTGCCAATATGAGGGGCCCTCGGGGCCCGATGGGCTTCTTTGCCTGGGGCCCCCCCAGAGTTATGGCCACTGCATCGCCATGGTGGACTGCATCTTTAAACTGTTTCACAGGCTGCGCTCCAAATGCCGTACTTTTTCTTTTTCTTTCCTCTAATCAATGCAGCGCTCATACAGAATGTACTGTTTACATATTCCTAATGTTATATTTATTATTTATATTCTGGATTTAATCACGCCACCTGTCTTTGGAGCTTTCTACTCACTTGTACATACTTTTGCTTTTCTCTTGTTTATTTATTTTTGTCTATTGTTGTTTTGTGTATATTTTGGTTGTGTTGTTTCTTGTTATGCACCGTGACATCAAGACAAATACCTTGTATGTGAAAACTACTTGGCAATAAAAAATTATTCTGATTCTCATTTTATTTTTATGACATACTGCAGCTGCCTTTACAAAGTACATACTATTGCATGCAGTATGCATATGGGTCATACCACTTCACCATACTACATTGTGCCTTGAACTTTGACCCTCTTATTCATATATACTGCGCAAAGGATTGTGGGCCACAATATCCAGAAAAGCATGCAGGCTTACATATTGCAAAATGCGAGCGGGTGTACCTGGTACTTTTGAGATACTGCAAATTATGTAACATACTATGTATTGGGGCATACTAAATCTTTTCCTGGGATACTCGGGTATGGTAGTAGGGCTTTGGAAGGCACCGACAGTCGGTTCCCGTCTGTTGGTGGTAACGGGACTTCCGTTTTGAAAACAATAACCGTGTTTCCATCGACACACTTTCTTTGACTTGGCACTGACGGAACGGGACTTACCGGCGTCTTCTCCGTCCAGGTGTCTCACGCGCAGGTCCTCCTTGGGGTCCGAGCTGTAGTGACGCGTCCCCGCTCCGGGACCGTCCGGGCGGGAACAGGAAGATACTTTACCGAACAAAGCATAGTGTCTCGTGCAGGAGGAGGCCGCTGCCTGCACGCGGAAGGCTTGCAGCAGAACTCTGTGTCCCACAGTGACCGCCATGCTGAGTGGAGAGCCGCAGTGTTGTTTGACTTTCAACTGTGAACCCGCTCACGTGATGCCGTCACGTGACGTACAGGGAGACACCAGACGTCACAGCACCACATTGCTACAAAGTATTCAATAACGAAAAGTAGCGCATAAATTAGGAAACCCTTTGGATTTAAATCGTTATTTCTGATGCACAAACTTTACAGAAGTAATATTAATATAATTATATAAATATAAATATAAGTTTAATATAAACAAGCTACACTTCTGGGCTTTGTTACAAACATAAACTGTATGTTACAACCATAGACTGTATGTTACAGCCATAGACTGTATGTTACAACTATAGACTGTATGTTACAACCATAAACTGTATGTTACAACCACAAACTATGTTACAATTATAGACTGTATGTTACAACTATAGACTGTATGTTACAACCATAAACTGTATGTTACAACCATAGACTGTATGTTACAACTATAGACTGTATGTTACAACCATAGACTGTATGTTACAACCATAGACTGTATGTTACAACCATAGACTGTATGTTACAACTATAGACTGTATGTTACAACTATAGACTGTATGTTACAACCATAGACTGTATGTTACAACCATAAACTGTATGTTAGAACCATACTGTATGTTACAAACAGACTGTATGTTACAACCATAGACTGTATACAGTCTATGGTTGTAACATACAGTTTATGGACACACTAACATAACAGCTAATCTACTGTAAGAAATCAGACTAAAAGGTTAACTAGCTTTGTTATGATAATAACTTTAGTTAGAAATATTAACTCGCTATCTGCGGTTATGTGTCAAATTGTAGCCAGACCAACGTCAAAATTTGAAAATAAGTTAATCTTCTGCATAAATACCAAGTTTGTATCTCAAAATCACTTGTGAGGCAAGATATCACCTTTACAAGATTTTACATTTAGTTTTATAAGAAAGTTGTAGTCTGTTTTGAGTTAATTACCCTCTAATTATGTTTACTTGAGCATACTTATTGTGTACATATTATATTAATATTAAAATAATATATATTTTAAAAGAAAATAGACATTAAGGGGGGCATCTTACCACAGTCTAGCCTACAGATAATCTAAAACAAACAAACAAACAAACATTGATTCAGTGACAAGACATTTATTGTAAACAAAACACACCATTACAATAAATCTTGAGATAAAGTGTTCAGATACAGGCTGCTGTCATCATCATCATCATCATCATCATCATATGATGTAATCACCCCAAATGCCTATAGAAATTAATAAGTAAGCCATTTGATGAACCCTGACAGTTAATAATACAATTACATGAACTGTACGGGTATATCGCTGAGACTTTTTGATAATACAAATGTTGAATTTCTATAAATTGCTAACATTTGAGGATAGGATGCATCATAATCTATGTCATTATAAAATGTTGCCGCTCCATCAGATGTTAATCACAATTCTCCAGCCAGTGTCACACACATGCTCAGTTTAACCAGCGGCCTGGAAGGTTTAAACAATAAAAATCAACAAAAATCCATAAAAAAACAAAAGAGAAGCGATGGCTATTTGGCAAACAGTGAACCAGAGCAGCAGAGCCTGTTTAAAAGTTACATTAAACTTAGGTTAAAGCCAAAATCAGTAACTTATTGCATTTTAACACTACAGCAGAGACAAAGGAGCGTGTGTGTGTGTGCGTGTGTGTGTGTGTGTGTGTGTGTGTGTGTGCAACATGTCTGGAACACAGTTTACTGACGCGCTGAAGGTAAGCAGCACTGAGAGGACAAATGCTGTATTTCACAGGTCCCAGTTCTTAGAAAGCTTCCTGAAAACAATTATGTAATGTAATATAATTTAATATTAAGTTCTGGGAAAATAGGATGTCCTTAAATAATGCTTAATTTAAATTTTATTTATGCTCAATTAGACAAATTCCATAATTTTGCATGTTCAGCTGACCTGCTGTGCACTGACTAATCTATAGGTTATATTAGCAGTTCATTTCAATTATAGTTGTTACAATTAAACATACATTTTCCACATTATTAGTACTAAATTACAACATTATTTCCAGGAAATGTCTTGAGAATTATTGGGAAATGACAAACCCATAAAATAAAGCGCTACAGAACATTGGTATGGACTGCATCTCCACTGTAAACATACAAATGGATACAATAACCATACGACAATAGTTCATAACACATTTCAGCTTGCAATCAAAGAATGGCCAGACCTCCCCCAGGTGTATACTGATGTGACAGGAATCATCTGATAAAAGAAAAAGAAAAGCTTCACACATTATTATCCTGCACATTTATGTAAATTCTTGAATAGTGCCCAGAAATCCTCATTTAGTCAGTGATAACCAGGTGTTTATCTGCTGTAACTATGAATAAACTCAGCATAATGTACATTTCAGCACCAACTTGATCAGTAACAGTAACATCATGTCATACTCATCACTCTGCTGCTCTCACAAGTTTTTTTTCTAGAAGAAATACAGTTTTAATCACCAATTAATTCCAGTCGCTTTAACGTTGACATTTTCTTTCGGTCTGTGATCAAGCTACAGTTCATGAAACTCAACATTTCCAGCACAGATGTCTCGTCTTTAAAAACCTTCCAGCTTCAGGAGTTTCTCCTGAAAGGAGATAATCCTGACTGTTTGGCTTTTAATATTAAAAAATGCAGGAAGTGTTAAGTTTTATTGACAGTAACTTAATAGTGGTTGGAAAAAAAACATAAACAGCAAATGGAATCAAATAATGAATGAAAACAGTATTTGTTTTAGAGAAGAGGAACTGTGCTGATGGATTTAGTGCTGTGACAGAGTCATGAGGTCTTTCTGTAGACCAACAGGAAGTTAGCGTCGCCCTGGTTCCCTCCACAAAAAGCCTATGGAATTGTTCCATTGGATTTTGGATGTTTGCAGAAAATAATCTCTGTGGAGAACACAAGTTTATGATACTTACACATTTTGTCTAACAAGATAATCTCTCCATATGAACACCACTTATATAATTTTAGAAGCATAAATGCAATCACCAGAAGTAAAAAGCTAACGTTAGGCTATAAACAAACTACACCAACTGTCGTATTTCACGGCCCACGTCACCGTCACCACTACTGAACTGATGGTGACATTTAATGTCCTCGACACTTGTTAACAACCGCCTTTTTAAACACACGTTAAAGCTTCAAAATTCACCAGCGGGGTATTTACAGACGTGTTTTATGTCGCAGAACAAAAAGTTAAAATCTCTGAAGCGTGTGTTAACCACAGAGCTTATTTCAGACGTCTAAACAAAAACACATTAAAAACACACTGACTTCCAGACGAGGGGACAGGAAGTGCAGAAATGTTAACTAATTTCTGCGTCGCAGGCACTTTTGACCTTTGACATTATTTTGCGCTAAAGCAAATGTATTTTTTAATGGAGTGATTTTATTTAAATTGTATATGAATGGGGATAGTTTAAATTGGTAAGAAATTACTAGAAAAAATAATTCAATAAAAAAAATATTTTGCGGGCTGAATTGTATTTTATTTTTGACATGATGTCGCCGGCCGCAGGGAGGCCCATTTTCAGCCCCCGGGCCAACAGTTTGGGACCACTGTTCAAATACGAGTGTTTCCTAAATTTGCGCCGCTAGCGGTGGCAGTAAATACGACCCACATGAGTGGTTTTCACCCTCATACCTAAACGTTACGTTTGTGGTTTTAAACGTTATTAAAATGGATGTTATGGTGTATAAGTTTAGGTTTAGACAACAAAACAACTTGGTAGGGTTAGAAAAAATGTTGTGGTTTGGATTAAAATCTGGATATTTGAGACATTAAATCACTTCAGTGCATCCATGACGCGGACGTCACGTACTTCCGGTAGTTACGGTCACTTAAAAAAACTTGCCGGTCTCCTGGGTGAAAGTCTTTTTGGCGCCATAACATTAACGAACACTAGAGGGAGACGCCTCACAATACAACGTCGAAAAACGACCACTAGAGGGCGCCTAACGTCAAAAAGTAACTACAGGTCGTAATGAGCTCGACCTGTGGGGACGTGTTTTGGTCTGAAGAGGATCCAACAGAGCAGCCAGAAACAACAAGGATGAAACAGCTTCTATAGTCAAAACCACTAACAGAATAACAAAAAGCTGTCAGACCAGTTAATTACACCAAGCTCTTTGTTGAGGCTTTAACTTTACAGTGACTTCATGACAACACATTAAAGCGAGAGTGAGACTGATTATACAGCAAGACTGGCAGGAAAAAAAGAGAAAAGAGCCAATTACTCACTTCTTTCCTCAATGTCCAAATTGGAAAAATCATGAGCCAGAGGCATAAAACTGTGTAGCTTCACAACTAAAAACTAAAGAAGAAATACTTCACCACGAAAAATGATCATTTGTAAATCAATTACTCACCTCGTGTTACCTTGAATTCTTGAAGAAAATCTTTCTTTTTTGCCTCCACGGTGAACGAAGAGTCCAAAAACTGAGAAAATTCTTAATGAATTGAAGTCCAGGCCTGTTGAAGTAATAGACGGCTGCATTTAACAACAGCACAACTATATCAAAACATCTGTTTACAAACACAATCTGCGCAGTATAATCCGTCAGACACAAGGGTGAGGATGTTTATGTTTTAAATAGTAAGGTTTTAGTGAAAATGTAAGTGTTTGGGAAGAACTGAGCACACGACTGCATAAATGAGAAGTGGATTATACTGCAGGAATTGTGAGAGAGTTTGTAAACAGATGTTTTGATATAGTTTTGCTATCTTTAAATGCAGCCGCCTATTACTTCAATTCATCAAGAGTTTTCTCTGTTCTTTGTTCACCGTGGAGGCATGCAAAAACAAAGTTTTCTTCAAGAATTTAAGGTAACAGGGTGAGTAATTAATGTACACATGATCATTTTAGGGTGAAGTATTCCTTAAATAATACAATAAACTGTATTTGGATATCACTTTTCTTATCAAAGTTACAAAGAATGTGCATGTGTGCATACCATAAAGGTGGAAATTATTAATCACTTTGCTGGTCAGCTGTTGGATTGTAATGAAGTACAGGTTAGTAGGAAACTAGGCCTACAGTATATGTAATGTTTAGAATCTTTCAGTCAGCTTTAACAAGAACATAACGTTCTGTACATCACATCTGACAACAGTGCGAGTGAGAGGAGTTTTAATGCAAAAGGCCACAGAGTCAGTCAGTGACAATGATGGAAATGAAAACTCCAAGGTCTCAAAACCGATGTCAATGTTCAGAATCGTGTTTTTCAGAATCGTGTTTATTGCCAAGTACTTTTTACACACAAGGAATTTGTCTTGGTGATACGGTGCATAAACAAGAACACAAAAACACAAAAGTATATAGAAACAAATAAATAGAAACAGTAGGTAACATAAAAACACTAGGTATATGTAAAACAGTACGTTCTTTATGAAGCTGCATAATTTAGGGAATATGTACAGGGAATTCCCTAAATTATGCAGCTTCATAAACAACATACTGTTTTACATATACCTAGTGTTTTTATTCTTATTCTTATTCTGTGGTTAAAAAATGATTCTGTATTTGTTGTAGTCTATATAAAGATAGTGTTGCTGCTAATAGGTCTCATTTAGTCTTTACAGTATTTGTATATTATTGTATATACATGACTGATTTTAAAAAAAACCACAGGACTAAAACACAGGACTTTTTTCACACGGGAGCCCGGAGTTTGCGTCTCGGTTGAAACAACATTTTAAGTATCTGTAGATGTTTTTTTCTAAACGTACCGACGTGTTTTCGGTGCCCAAACCTAAAGGAAGTCACTGAAATTTGGATGTACAATGGTGTACAATGAGGCCCCCTCCCCCCAAACCAAATGCTGCTTAGGGGCCCCCAAAATTCTAGGGCTGGCCCTGGGCTAAACAACCCCCTGTTTTCTAATTATTTTGAATTTCTGTTATTTCTCTCAAAATTATACAATGAACCAAGAGATATTGTTTGTCTCAGCTGGGGTGGAAAATTACCCGAGGCAATCTGTTGGATGTGATGAAAGTGTTTCCTGCACAGCAGCCAGAGAAAACGAGGCCCTCTGTGGGGTTCAGTGTGCTCTGTCTTTCTGTGTTTCATAACTGAGCACTTTAGACAACAGCAGCCGAGGCCATGGAAAATATAAAAAACGGAAGGAGGGGAATTCCTGTAGCACGACTGTGTCAAACTTTGGCCATTCTTTTGAGATCATGATCTACTGTAAGTGCAGGCCTGGGGGCTTGTTGTGCTTTCAAATATTTGCTCTGTCTCCATCTACTGGACAGAAATGTTGGACTGACCAGTATCTAGGCTAGACTGAGTTCAGAGGCAGAGAGGAGACAACCAAAATAGCTCATCGAGGCCCAAATGTATTTATCCTCCGCCTCGGAATTTGGCTTATTTCAGCGGTGGTCGACACATTTTAAGAAATGAGGGCTTTATGGATTTATCTGCATTTCAAATTCCCATGTATTGCTGAATTTCCTCCCCAGCTCAAATAGTGACAGCAGCAGCAGCAGCAGCAGCAGCCAGGAGCGGAGAGCCCTGCTGTCCCGTGGATTTATCACGGTACCGAGGCGAGATAAACGCATGGAACATGGCTGCTATGAGGACTTTAACCGTGGCAGGTCTCTGTTTGGCATTTTGCGCTTTGGGACTGATCGCAGTGGCGATCAGCACTGACAACTGGTACGAGACTGACGCGAGGAGGCACCGGGAACGCTGCAAGAATTATTCAAACAAAAGAAACGACCCCGGCTACATTTACATCTCCAACAACAACCTTCCACTCCGCATGTTGCCAAAGGAGAGGAGTGTGGAGAGATCGAGGAGCGGGGAAATGCTGCGGGCTAAGCGGCACTTCTTGCCTCCTGCCCCGGCCATGGAGTCCCTCTGCAGTCGGCAGTTCAACTCCACCATCACCGGACTGTGGAAAAAGTGCCACCGAGAGGGATTTGACTTGGAGATAGAGGATTTGATCTTTAAAGGTTTGTTTTTTTTGGGCGATTATATGTTGTGTGTTTGTTTTGGACGTTTGTGCGTGAGGCGCTATCTGTAAATACTTTGTGCGCGAATGCGCTATCCAAGGTGCTGATGCTGCGCACAGACCCTGAAGGCCTACGCAGTATAACGCGGAGTACAGTTACAGTCGACGTGCTGTTGTTTCCAACACAAAAGGGCAAGCTGTAGTAACAGAAGCCTCGAGATGCGTACAATAAGCGGCTCTACAATGGTGTGGGTGGATGGGGGGGTGGGTGGTGGTGGAAGGGGGTTTTATATTTTTTGGGGGGAGAGGGGGA
>JAOVVB010212334.1:0-10693 GCA_028570985.1 Heterobranchus longifilis
TGCAGCTGATTAGGATACAGACATAATTCCTATTGCAGAAGTATTTGATAGTAATTTGATAGCAGTGAGCGTTCGCGTGTCACAGCGGAGTCCGCAGCACGCGCCTACGGTGACGAGAAGCTGAGCGCACAGTCAAATGTTTAAACAGTCCGTGCTGCTGCACACACTCTACTTCTTTTACATTTGCATGTACTGAATGGAGGTCTGGGGGATATTTTACAGGATCTTGCGGTTCGGGAGCGGGAGCAGCAGAGCAGCAGAGCAGCAGAGCACACATCGCAGCGATGGTCTGGTGTGCGGGACTCTGTCTGTCAGGGCGGACAGGCCGCTGTGATCTGGCCGCTGGCTGCGCTGCGCACGGGATCACAGCTGTGCACAGCTGTATGTCGGGCGGTGCCACAGTCAAAATAATATTATCTACACTGATCGCATGGCAGGAGCTTTAATCCCTGCACATATGTGTTGTAATGGTTGGGAGAACCGTGGATAAAAAAAATGGAGGGCATATTTGCAAGTCGCACTGGTGCTCCTAGTTATAAAATGTAGTCGCACTGTCTCCAAAAATGGTCACAAAATGCGACTAAATGGTTGCAGTCTGGAGCCCTGCCAGATAAAGGCCCGTATTGGACTGCAACGCAAGTTGTTTGCCTCTATAAATGGCTATTTTGTACAAACTTACAGTATTTGAATAACTCTTCTGAAAATCTGACCAAACCCTGAGGGTAAAAGACCAGACAGAGTTCGCGAACACAAAATGGCTCTTAAACATGAACAGGGATTGACTTTAATCCCTTTAGAAATCACAACAGAAATGTATTATCTGCACGCTAATGTCCCACAGCAACAAGTGCTGCTTGTTAAATAAACTTAGTTTTGTTTAGTCTTTTTAATTTGAACATAATTGATGAATTGATAATGTGGTTTTACTCACATGCTGAAGTTATCACTAACAGAAAGCTTGACCACCCAGGAACCAAAGCCCTGCTGCAACAGGTACGCCCTCAGCACGTTCTTGGCCTCCTGGTACGGCTTTGCCATCCTCTTTAGCAACAAAATAACAACAGCAGAAGTAAACAATAATGAGTCTTCTAAAGCAAATATGCAAGTCTTCACGAAATCCATTTTAAATATGAAATGATAAAGTGAGCTCTATGCCTGGTGCAGACACAAAATAACATATCAAGTGTTTGCAAACTGAGAACTGTGAATTACACCACATGCAAGTGTGTTGATTAATTTCAAATAGAGTGAATGTCAGTGGATCCGTGTGGCCAGGGTTTTTCCTGCATAGAGAATTAACAGGTGGCCACCTCCGTCAAATTTCGTCCCACCTCCAGCTCTTGACAAAACTCCGATAAAAACTCCGAAAGTAATGAGATTTTATTTTAATAATCTTGTAAAATATAAAGATAAAATAAAAAGTGTTTGCTTGAGCCAGTTGAAGGCACGGTACACATGCACGTGTGCACATGATCAGGATCGTACCACCTCCGCCTCATTTTGAGCCAGGAAAAACCCTGGTTGCAGCCAGTGATCATGCTGTAATAAAGTGTTACTTTGGTAAACATTACACAGCTGTTGAGGTTACCTTGGCTTCTCTGTAGGACCTCGTGTCCAGCAGGTCGTGTCTCTGGGCCTCTTTGGCCACCAGCTTGAAGCGGTGCAGCATCGCTGCTTTGCACAGACGGCTTGCGAGAGCAGCGCTGCTCTTAAAGGGAGATCTACAACAAGAGAATCAGTGTAAAGTGTATGCATTGAATGTATTCACAGACAAAGATAGCGAAATAGCAGAAAATTGGAAGTAAGTAAATCCCTACACAGCTGATTGGTAAAGGAACTTGTCAAGCTGAGGAACACTGGCTTACAGTTAAACTTCTCACAGTTGGTAATCTACCAATTACATTTCTGGGCCACATTGTTTCAACCTTGAAATGAATGTAATCATCTATTTATCATTATTACATGGCTTTGTTGAATACTCCATTCTGATTGGTCAATCACTGCATTCTACGATCTGTTATTTCTCTATAGCAGACCGTTGCTAGGTATAGCAGACTGTTGCCATGTAAAATAGACCATTGTCAAGGACGCAATTCTTGAGGGTCATGTCTAGAAGGTAACCCTAGATGTACGAAAACCATGGCAAAAGCGGGCAAAAACTCTCATGAGACTCACTTCTTAAAGACCTAACCTAGGTTAATGTCTAACCTTACCCATCTCACCTTAACTATTCAAGTTTAATGCCTAACCTTACCAATCTCGCAAGACTTTAGTAAATCTAGGGTTACCTTCTAGCCACGACTGTTCTAGAAGAACACATCGATCAATCCACAGAAAGAAGTCCGGTAAATTTAACCTCAGCTGTGGCAAAAACAACAGCAAAACTTTAGTTTTCTAATATACATTTTTATATATTTGGAGAGCACAAAACTTCAGATTTATGGTTAACGGCCGAACTGTCTCCAGTAAAGAAAAGAAAAAGAGAAGAAAACAGTGCAGAAGAAGCAAGAGGTTAAAAACACAGAGCTGGATGACAGATAAATGGACAGACATGAAGTAAACACAACGGAACATGGTATGGACTCTGGCAGTGTTTAAAGAGTGGTTCATCCAAAAGAAAATGTCGACAGACTTTGACAGTTGGACGGAACAGAAAACCTCATTCAGGTGCTGCACTCATTTTATGCATCTGTGCTGAGGAGAGGACGCAGTCCCAACCGTAAGCTAACAGACTATTTTATTTGTGGAAACAATACATTAATTAAAACTAAATTCATTTAAAATCAATATTTAATGTCAAACTATTGACTTCTTTAGTAAGTAGCCGTGTAATAAGCAGGAGAGTGTAGAACATTATCCTTATTTAATTATGCGGTGATCGACAGTAAGCTCTGTAAGCTAAGTGATTTTTGAATGTAAAATAAAACAATCCAATCTCTTAACCATTTGAGAATAGAAATCCACCACCAAACATAAATTAGTTGCCAGCAAATATGGCTGACAGAACACCTTCATGCAAAAAATTTGGCGGCTACATATGACACCCTACTGCCATCTTCCTGTACAGCCATCCTTACTGCTCCACGGTCTTGCCCTGCAGGCCACCCACGACCTCCAGGGGGCTGTCTCCTTCGCTCCAGTTGATGCAGCAGGTCATTTGGGATCTGTCTGTGCTGTTTGTAGCCACAGAAGGCACCAGGATGATGTGGGGCCTCATCATGCAGTAGAACATAGGCAGCTGGGAGGTGATCCCCTCCACGAGCTGGCTCACAGAGATCTTCATGCCACGCATATCACTGCAGCCAGTGTCTCCTAAAAGATTTAAGATTTTAAAAGTTAATATCTTTAAGCAAATGCCTATAACCCTCTACAACTTGGGGATTGTGGAATATTGACTTTATGTGGCATTTTTGTGCAATACCTGCTGCTGTAACATAATAATTTCCCAAATTGGGATTAATAAAGTACCTCTATCTATCTATCTGTCTGTCTGTCTGTCTGTCTGGTGTTTTATTTGTGGAATGTCAGCTTTTGAACTGGTTGTAGATCTCATTAATTATTCCGTCAAACTGTTAAATAAGATGGGTACTCTTTTTGTCTCTGTACCTAAGATGATTGTCAAAATTTTAAAAAAAGGGTTCTCTGTAGGCCAGGGGTGATTTTAGTGCAGTTAGTCAGGAAATGAGATGTTCAAAGAATGGCAGATACCTGCATGTCAGACAGCAGATGTTAAACTATACAATGGATTATGCTTCTGCAGTCAGTTTGTAATTTTGTAAACTTTTTCACTGCTTTTAGTGCGTGTCTGAAACTGACCTCAAAGTGTCACCTAGGAGTGGACTCAACAACAGTAACAATTTAACTCATCAATCATGTAGGTGTTCTTTGCCACATTTTCACAGCTATCGAATACACCTAATTTTGGAGTTTCCCTCTCTTATAGATTGGGCAAATGTGGGTCATATAGCCATTATGATTATGAAAAGAGGAGTCACACTACTGTCTTTTGTATAAACTGACTTGGAAACTTGAGTAGGATATTTTCACACCTGTTCTAATATTCTTTTGTCAAAACATAGGATTTTAATGTTGGGGAATTTGTTTGCCACTTGTGTCATAAGTGCATGAGCAAGCAGCTTAAAATATAATGGCTGCAAACAGTGTTGCCTAAGGGGCTATTTTTAGATTGACTGTTTCCTTGAGAAGATGTGGGGCTGCGTGTTAGCTTGTCTCAGTGTCAGCTACTTTCACACCGGCATCATGCTTCTTTTACTGTACAGACTGTCCTGCCTTCCTTTGTTTTTAAAAATAATAAAATATTTCTAATGTAGCCATGTCCTTCGCAGGTGCAAAAAGCCCCATCTGCCTACACTAAGCATCAGCTTTGGCTTAAGACATGATTAAAAAAGGGGTTCTATTTACAAGGTAGTGTTTTAAACAACAAATATTACAACAAATCATTTTTGCACACTACCTCATTTGTTACACCACCTGAAGCAGATATTTTTTAAAATATGATCTACACTAAAGTACCAAAAAATAGGACCAGCAATTTAATGCAATCCCATAGAACAGCCCTTTTTAATCAACTAAAACTCTTATATAATATTTTGACATTAGGATCCAATCTTTGCCCAAGCAGAGCGCAGGTACTGAGCTGACACTGGCAGAGACAATTTCCTCTTGCGTTATTTGTCTGAGACTTCCCCTCCTACCTTTATGCAGCTTAACCTTTTAAGTTTCAAAAGTGCTTGGATAGACATCACACGCCGATCGGAGCTGGAGCTGATAAATACCTGTGACTATTGCAGTCATTTGTCTCAGGAGTGAATGCCGATTGTAACCTCTCATTGAAGAGAAAAGTCAGATGTTAGCGAGTGTTAGTTGTTCTTTTCTGGCCGGTGGGAAAGGGGTATAAGAAGCAGTTTGGAGCAACCACCACATCTAAGTGAAAGTCTTCAGTGAACTGGGAAACTTTTCAAATCAGTGATGGCGAGATGAAGCTTCATGAAGCTTTGAAGCTTTCCAGCAAATTGGTTCTCAAAAGCACCACCCTGGAATGATGCTACTGCCAACATGGTCAGGTTTGGGAAAAAGTAGTACATCATTTATTATTATTATTATTATTATAATAATAATAATAATAATAATAATAATAATAACAGGCTGGTTGCCTTTAAATTCCCTTTGAAGGAAAACCCCCTGATAATCCTAGTTTTAGGATCATGATTTGGTTGACTTGCCTACGAGGGTGCTTTGGACAGACGGGCTCTATGAAGTGGCTGAGCAGGGCTCCCTGGTATCCGAGCACCTGCCACTGAGTCAGCTTGTCTGTGGCGGACATGCTGACCACCTTGGAGGAAGAGTGAACGGCTGACGAGAAAACTGAGAACACCTTTAAAAGAAACAAGTCCATTTGTAGTTATGAAGGTAACCGTTGCCATGCCATTCGTATTATAACTCCATGATGCATTTAGAAAATTTAAATATACAACTTAACTTTTGTTGCATCTATCATAAAAGCAGCATCCCCGAGATGAGAGAAAGTAACAATACAACACCTTTCCCTCCACTGACAGGTGGAGGCTGATCTCGTTGTTGACTTGCTGAATTGGAGAGAGGGTTCAGGTGCCTGAGAATATAAAGCACAGAGCTGAAGGAAAGGATCTGAAATCATTGCATTAGCAGAAACATTATTTGTGCTATTTCCTCCAGAATTGGCAATAGGGCTGACAAACAGATATTTGATTATGAAAATTAATATTTGATTGTGGGAAAAAAAGCAGCACTATCACGGCTGTCTGCCTCGCGGATTAATTAAGTTACGGCTAATGCGAACCAAACATTTCCTCCTGCTGCTCCTTCACATTAAAAGCATTTAACTCATGAAACACAAATGGACTTTTATTATGATGTAGTCACATGAAACGCAATGTGTTTGACAGTGAGCTCGACACGGACGGCTATCTTTTGTCTGCAAAACAAAACAACAGACATTTTTGGCACTTTTTGACAGCGGGGCAGTTTTGTAATATTACAGGGAGTAATGGAACAAGAAGGAGCATAAACAGTGAGCTGTTGGATTAAAAGCTGCAGTCGACAGGCTGCACACCTCAAACCTCTCAGCAAGGTAACTCACGTAACTATCACTTTCGCTTTCTCAGACGCCGTGTTCAGCATGAAAATAAGATCCTCACAGAATGATAGAAAAAGGCCAATTATTGCCTGACTTCTTTATTAAAATGACAATAGTTTGTTTGGTTACCCCCAGTACTATGACACCTGTAGTATTAAAACACATTTTGCATTATCACCGGTAAATAGTGTCACCAAACCAACCAGGGCTGAAATCTTAAGGATTGCCACCGACCAAGTTTTACGCTATAGTTATATTATTTTATTTGTGTATTTTGTAATGTGTAATTATGTAGATCATGTAAAAGATGGACTTCTCCGTCAGATTGGCTGTTTTGCTGAAGAACATCAGCAGGTGCCGGTACAGAAACCTAACGGCACATCATGAGAATGGCTCATTATGATGTAACATCTGAAACATGTGCAACCCACATGGTTAAAGGAAAAGAGGCCATCATGTCTTTCTCTATGAATAACAATCTACTATAGCTAAAGAGATGTCAGTCGAGTGTGAACCATCTTCAAAATAGCTAAATCCATACATTCTAAAAGTGAAATACAGAATTATTGTACCTTAATCTTAAACCTACTGTATTAAACCATCAAATTTAAACCAATATTTTCCCCTATAAACACATACCTGTGGTGTGACACCAGTGCTAAATATAAACATGCAAAATTTTAGTAGGAAGGTACATGTATCAGTAATGGCATCTGTTTTTTTTAATTATCGCATATTTTGTAGAAACATATTAGTGGTTATCATCATTCTTTTTTTTTTTTAACTATCGGCATTCAGTTCAGTTTCTTGTTATTTGTTTGTAGAGAGCAAAATTACATTTGACCAAACAATCAATTGGCTTGATTGTGAATTCATATTTCAAACTTATACATTGAAAAAATCGGATTTGTCGAGGCAAATCATAACATACATGTGGGCTCAGAGCATTGGGGGACTGCTTAACAGAAAACAAAACAGGAAATGCACTCACATTGAGAGTTGTTTGCAGGCTGCTGTGGTTTACATGCGTGTCTATATACGCTTACTTACCCCACTGACAAAAGGTTCATTCAACAAATAAACTAATTTTACAAACCTCTAAGTATTTGAAGATGTTTAAACTCGTGTTTAATCTTGATTTTTGGGGCCCCTCAGGGGTTCATAAAGAAATACAGTATTTTCCATTACTTGCAAGATGGTTTACACAAAATGAAAAACCTTCTTGAATATGCATTATTATTAATCTTGATTTTAAAAACTGATTTTGTAACCTGTGCCTCAAATAATTATCAAGTATCATGACCGTACATGGAAAAATACTACTAATAGTGCATTAGCATCACAAGATAATGAGAAAATAATTTGTGTCTAGGCATCCATGACCCAAACAATCTAATGTACAGACAACTAACCTCATGAGTGGTCTCCTTGCAGTTACCACTGCGTGAATCGTGCACAATCCGTCCACTCGACGAGGGACTCTCATTCGTGTTAAAGTTCCCTGTGCCAAGAGCGACCACCTCATATCCGCTGGCTAAAGAGAGGAGTTTACAGAGGTAAATGCATATACAGATTAGGTATGACATTTAATTTCTGAGCAGACCTAATGGAGTACAGTAAGTAGAATTTTATATAGATTTGACAAAGTACCATGAACAGCTGTACAACTAACTTTATAAAGCTTATAAAGTCCATGTTCTGCAGGGACCATGTCAGAGAGCTGGTGATTTAACTCCAGTGTTGTTTGGTGATGGTTGTATTTAATTACATTGGAATTTTAAGCTTCCCTGTTAATTTGTAAACAGCATGCCAACTATCACTTTACTTTTTCCTGTTTGTTCTGAGTGCCTATAACCTGAAAAAATACTTAAATTTAATGTCATCACAGGCTTAAAAAATCTAACATCATCAGCACAGATTTTTTTACTAGCAACATCTAGCTATAATTACATATTTTTTATGGTTACCTTCTTCTTTTTCTTTAGTGCTATTTGCTTTTGTAACTAAGAGAAATCACAAAAAGTGTTGATAGAATGTTGCCAATTTTGTTGTTGTTGTCTTTACACTGTGCGCACCAATGTCAGATTAACGTATACTAAGCAGCAGTCATTTGATGGCCAAAATATCACAATGTTTATACAACAATTCAATAAAATAAGTATTACAAAAAAGAAGAAGACATGCTTTATTAATCCCCAATGGGAATTTTTTTTCACTCTGTTATTATAAACATTACACACACCTGCCCAAAATACACACACATGGAAACAGAACCTATACACATGCATTAAATGGAGAGATGTTAAAGCGAGGGGGCTGCCCATGGATATGCACCCCAAGCAGTTGAGGGGTTTGGTGCCTTGCTCAAGAGCACCTCGGCAGTGCCCAGAAGGTGAACTGGCACCTCTCCAGCTACCAGTCCACACTCCATACTTGGTCTGAACTGGTGATCCTCACGGACTGAGCTACTGCGGCCCGGTTACATAAATAAGTTTTGCTTTCCAAAATCCTCCAATTTACTTCTCAGCTAATTCTCTTCACTGATTTCACTGTCAACAATGTCTAAATGTAGCAAGAAATCGCCATGTTACTACATGTTTTTTGAATTTTTCATTGCCAGAAATGATAACAAACATCATGAATAGTATTTAAAAGTGTCTTCTCATTTTGGCTCGCCACGTTATAATGACATGTACCGTCCCATCAGCACTAATTGTACAAGCCATGAAAGTCTGCTACAGAAACACATTATGACTTTGACCAGCATTAGATCCGAACCTGATGCTCCGGGGAGGACAGACTTCAGACTCTCCAAGTTGGGCAGCAGGTCCGGCAGAGTGAGCTGCGCCGCTTTGAGACGAGCCTCCTTCTTTGTTTTTCCCATGCCGGTCTTGTACTCGACCCCATCAATCACCACACAAAAGGCAAAAGCAAAATAAAGCCCTGGCGTGTTGCCTGAGAAAACAAGAGTCAAGAAATTGATTAGAGACAAATCCTCAGCTCTGGCTATGGATGTGGATGTCTTTTCCACAATCAGTCACTCGTAAGTAGTCTGATTTTGAGAATCATGTGACGAGTCTGCAGGTTTCATCCCGAACCAAAACCTCAGAAAAGCTGATTTCACTGGCAGCAGTGAAAGTTGTACTATTCGCTTGGAATTGGGCATGTCAATAATTAACTGTTTAACCAATAATACAAATTTTGTTAGTCAGTTAAACAATTAAAAACAATAGTATTAGACATTTCTTTAATAGGTATTTAAAAAAGCTTTGTTGCATAGTGAAAGAAAAATACAATCTATTTTTAACTCCCAGTTAACCTTCAAACTTTGCACTAGCAAGTTGTGTTTTAAGCTCTTTTTGCTCAGTGCCAATTTTCCATGTTAGAAAATGTCACTGGTCTAAAGCTCTTGACTAAATTGAGAAATCTGTTAAACATTACCTAATTCTAGCTTCGAGAGGATCTTCTGCTTTTTGTTGACTTTTATGATAGTACACTGAATATCTTTGGGTTTTGTAATATTGTCTGGACAGAACTAAAAATTCACCCTGGGCTTTAGGAAATTGGGAGAGGCTTTTCACTATGTTATGACATTTAGTAGACAAAACAATTAATCAATTAAACAAGAAAATAATAGGCAAATCATCAAAAATGAAAATAATTGTTTGTTGCAGTTCTAAAACAAATATGTCTGATCTACTGTAAGAATTAATTACTTTAATTATGAAAGAAGTCATCAAGAATCACAGATTAGAAGTTGAACACATGCAACATAATCTTTTGCATAAATTGTCAAGTATAATCATTCAACAGACTTTCACGGACCAATAACAACAGCAGTGTTCTCTGAGGAGCTCTACTATACCTGTAGTGACCGTCTCCTTCATTTCCAGGTGGAACTGCAAAATCTGGGCAAGCTGATGGAGCAAAGACACAGCGTCCGTCTCGCCTTGCATGTATCTGTCAATCAGCATTTGAATTGAAGCTGTTGACTTGTCAGCAAGACCTTAGTTGGTAAAATAAGAAAAGTGTCGAAAGGGCAGATTAAAATTGTACACCTGTATAAAATTGCCCATTTTGTTGTAGCTACTAAATGTTAATTGCCCTGCAACAGAAACCAGATCTCACAGGGGAGAATGCAGTCTGAAAGTTATTATCTGAATTAGGTATTCAATTAATTATCAGTGGTGATGGGTGTTGCTGATAGAGACTTGTGGGATTCAAGCAAATCATATTCTGAAAACTCACCATGTTTAAATTTACTTTTCCCCTGCTGGTCAAAAGCATCTTTGCGAGGACGATTCGAGGTAGACAGAGGTTCGGATGATACAGTCAGTCCTGATGTTGCAAGCACATTCTTCATGAGGATTGGTGCAAAACTGGCTCCTCCGGGCTGAAAACATCCTGAAAGCTTTCACGATTACTGTAAAGAAGAGAAGACCAAACTTTACAATGACACTCAGTGCGTTTACATGCACAGTGATCATTACTGTGCCTGCCGCTGCTCACTGTGGTGCCCTATGGATTCAGCAACCCGATCGTTGCTGCGCCTGCCGC
>JAOVVB010212364.1:0-10693 GCA_028570985.1 Heterobranchus longifilis
TGACCCCAGTTTCCTAATTGGGATATGCGAAGAAGACATTTCACTGTGCTGTAAAGTACATGTGACAAATAATTGAACATTCTTCTTCTTCGCAGATTTACCAGATAACATGAGCGATATGCTGCACACCACTTTTATCCAGCATGATTTATGGTTTGGTTTCAACCTCTGGCTGAAGTTTGTACCAGGCACTCGAAAACCAACTTATCTTCCTGTTTTGCCAGAGGCAGGCTCTGAAAGTGCTCATTTTGTTCTTTCTGCATTTAAAGGAACTCTAGGTGTTGGTCTGGTAAATACTGGTGAGGGGTTTGTTGAGGTCAGAGAACAGTGAAGAGTCTATGGGTTGTATCATCATCCCTCTTCCAGAGACAGGCAGTAAATGTGAGCTGACCGTATGAAATTTTATGAGCACTCATAGTAAATATATTTTATTTGTTTTTTAGCTGTTATACACGTATAAACCATCTCCTTTCTGCTGTACTCTTCTCACTCTTTATTGCTTCCTGGCTCACTGCAAAATAGGAGAGTATTGGAGTATACCCCCCCATCACATTGTCTATCAGACATCTCATTTTGGATGGCTGGTCATGAACGGGAACTTAATCTCAGAAAAAAACAAACTGCTGTTTATCCCGGGTGATTAATTTATACACATCAGAATATTATTATAACCCACAACCTTTGGGTAACCCTGAACAATCAGCTGTCCTTTTCCCCTCACATTGCTATCCTTACACGCTCATGTTCATTTTTTCTGTAGAACATCAGAAGAATTCGTCCATTTCTCTCCATACAGGCCACTCAGGTGTTTGTTCAGTCCCTTGTTATTTAGAGACTGGACTACTGCTACTCACTCCTAGCAGTTCTCCCTCTGTGCAACATTTGTCCTCTACAGCTAATCCAGTATACAGTTCCATGACTACAGAATACAGTTTTAACCTTCTGCTAAAGTTCTCCCACACAACCCTACTACTCTGCTCCCTCCACTGGCTTTCTGTAGTTGCCTGTATCAAATTCAAAACAATGATGCTTGCCCTTAAAGCCAAAAATTGCCCGCACCCAATTATCACACCTCTCACGGAACCACACTCCAGCACTGCTTTGTAATGCTTGTATTAAATAATTAATAGAGATTACACTATGATGGATCTTTAATCTTTATCATTTTGCTTAAGAAAACTAAGGAACAAAAACAACACTCAAATCAACAATAAACCAAAAAAACAACAACAATATTTGCAAAATATATACAAAGTTTTAGTGTGTGAGTGAGTAATGAAAGTCCAAAGTCCTATATATTGTAAACATGTGCATGTGGTGTGCAGGAGAAATTAATTGGCCTCACTGGTTCAGTGAAACACTCTGGGATCACAGAGAGAGGGCTGTCCGGTGAAGCTGTCTGGTAGGTAAAAATCCAAGAACAGATAATCGGCAATGAAACAGTCTGTACAGCTCTCATAGAAAACCTCCGTAAGAAAATGGAGTTACAAACAGTGTGCTGAACCACAATATCTTTCTCCTCCTCCTTGATTCTTCCCAGGTGCGCTTTTAAGGTCTGACCCCATGCATCATTGGGCTTCCCCTCACAACTTGGAAGCGCAGTCTTGCGAGAGTTCAACCCGGAACCAAAACGCCAGACATGAGGCAGTTAAAACATACCGGGTTAGATTGTGAGGCACAGCTGCTTTTTATCAATAATCAGCTTAATTGAGCCCTTATGAAATGACCTACTTTATGTGCTACAGCTTCACTAATCTGACCATCTCTAGACGGTTTTCTGTTCTGGCACCTAGGTGATGGAATGAACTTCCTCTACATGTCCATACAGCCAAGTCACTGGCAATCTTGCAAACAATGTCCAACGAAATATCAGTATCTTAAAGAAACCCCTTACCTACAATTTTGGGTCTGGTGGTACAAATGGGTCTGTAACCTAGTGAACCAGTGTAAGGATATATTTATTAACGGAAATTTAAAATCACTTTTGTAAGTCACTCTGTATGAGGGCGTCTGCCAAATACTGTAAATATAAATGTTATTGTAAATCACAGTATGCTAAACCACATAATACAGTATACATTTTTTGTATTTTTATAATTGTGGTCATACAGTAGCTATAGGCCTTTGGATGGAATGATGTATATTATAGGATTTATATGACCTTGTGTGCATCTTCATGGAATCTTTTCACCAAAAATAATTACAATGTTGCTGTCTACAATAACCAGGAAATAAGCAAAATATTGTCTTAGTAACCTAGTTACTTTTTTGCTCATTACACAGTTCTAAGAAACAAATTTTTGTGTTCCTAGACACTAAAATTAGATGAGTGTCATTTGGCCTTAATATATTATAAAAGTGGTTTAAAATAATGGCTGAAATCAGAAACATTGACAGTTTAACATTTTACAATACTGCAGTAGTTAGTAGCAAAATTGAAAATTACAAAATTAGACATTTCCAGGAAGCCTTATCTCAGCAGAGCACACATCATCACAAAAGACTCCTCTTACACTGCCCATATGCTCAATGCCCTTCTGCCTTCTGAGAGGTGCTAAAGGAGCCTCCGGACCAACACGCAGGTTCAGGAACAGCTTTTTTCCCCCCACAGCTGTTTCCTTTCTGAACTCTGTCTAACCCTACATACTTTGCATTCCTCGTACCTCACTAATATTCAGTGTAGACACTGTATGTAGAATGGCACTTCCTGTAATTGCTGCTCATAACTCACAACAGTACATAAACTGTAAACACTCAGGATTGACCTATTAATAACTGTCATACATATTGCATATAATAACCTCCCTCATTCCACTCTCCATTAACATTTGCACACATTTACAGTATATAATCTTCTCAAACCATGAATATCATAACCATGGTATACACCGGGCTCAATTTGAGGAGGGATGCGCGGGGGGTGACATCCCCTATTGAAAAAAATTACAAAAACCATCCCCTCTGTAAAACCACTAAACCCCCTTACCATACTCTTCAGAGTAATAATGCTGTGTATTATGTAAAATTTGTCAGGAAAATGAAATATTAAAACTCTCTACGTATAATTATCTACGAAATATAAATAACAGTGATTACCCAATCAGAATTCAATACTGTAACATGCTGCTCACAAGCTTATGCACATTTGCGTAATTTTTTGGGCTGTTCGCACTATTGCAATGGCCAAGAGAACAGTTCAAGCACAGCTTTTGACATATTTAAAAAAGGAGAGAACCAAAGGTATGATGTATGCTCACAAATCCTCTCAGCGGAGACGCGATGAAAATGAAGCATTCAGTTTAATACAGGAGTTTTCGAAATGACTGGTTAGTTGTAGCCCCCAAACACACAGCAAAATAATTACAGTAAATGGTTAGATGCAATGTATTTCATTGCCTTGTATCATACTGTACATGTGCAGTGACAATAACGCTGAATCTAATCTAATCAAATCTAATTTAATCTAATTTAATTTAATCTAATTTAATTTAATACAATCTAATCTAATCTAATACAATCTAATCTAATTAAATCTAATCTAATCTGTGTTGGTGTTTCTGCAATAGATTTTTAACATCACTTTACATATGTCTGGATGTTTGAATGTTACATATGAATTGAATCATAGACAAGATAATGCCCGAGAAACGAATGCAAATATAGGATTCGATTCTCAGCCAGTGGCCAAACCCCCCTGGATGCAGTGCCAGTCCCAAGCCGGTCAAAATGGGAGAGTCACAAAGCACATCCGGTGTAAAACCTGTGTCAAGTTGTTGTGCGGATCAAATGGTCTGCAGGGGCGACCCCTTGACGGGAGCATCCAAAAGAAAATGAGAAAATAATTTGTGTAACTTTTCCCATTATTCTAACTGATTTATGATGACCTGTTACTCATACTTAATGTATGAAGATCTATAAGCCAGACTTATCAAAACTAATATTTTAACTAATTAACTTCTCATAAAAGCCACATACCATTACATTGTTGGATGATGATGATATGTAGCATCAGCATCAGAACAGAATAACTAAGTTGTACCATGTATGAAATCTCTCCATTCCAAAGGTATTTGAACATGTATAAATACCTTGATTTGATTAAGAAGTTCTTCGTTCTCTGGCACAGCAGGGCTGATAACTATAAGGATATCAGTGTACCCATTTCCATCCAGTCTGATAGTTGTAACAGGTCTTAGTGCACTAAGACACAGAAAAAATGCAGCAAACATGAGTTCCATGATTGCAAAACTGAAAAAAGGGATCCTAGGAGGTGATATTTATCTTGTAAACCACACCCATTGGTTCAAAAAGAGGAGGACCTTTCTGAATCTTTTCTTTTAGTGATTTTAGAAAACACTTATCAAAATACTTACTGATTTCAGTGACCAAAAGATGTACATTATTCATGCATTTGGATTTTGCATTGCACCTAAGTCCATCAGGTCAACGCTTTAGAATCAGTTTGTTTTCCCTCCTTGTATATTAAAACTCTTCTGTTTCATTGTGTCCCTCCAAAGCATTTTATGTGTTTGAGCCTGATGAGCTATACTGTACATTTCACAGGTTTGTATTCTTTATGAACAACACAAAAGATGGGGGAAAAATTCAAATATTTTAACATTTTAATTTGTATATTTTCTTATCCCAAAATTCAATTCTGGTCATTCAACTGCCAGGAAAAAAACAACACACAATTTGTTTTTAGACAGAAGTATAGCTTCATAATGTACAGCACACAGGCTTCATTCAGACATTGAGAAAGCACATTCTGAATCAAACTGGAGCATACTGGGAGAGAAATCTAAAGAATGTTAATGTAGGAATATAATATGTCTTGGGGAAGCTGTCTTAAGAGCTTCTGTGGCAAGGCTGTTGCTCAATAGCTGAGAGGCCTGGGTTTTTTTATGGTTAGTGAAACTTTCCTGTCAAAATTCAAATGTGTAATAATACAGGATGGCACGCGTTTCGTGGTATCTACATCTTTAAAAAATGAGTTTTTTCAGAGTGTTGGCTAAACTGCTGTTTATTAAGTCAAGGATTTATTTGTCACATATTCCATACTGCACAGTGAAATTCATTCTTTGCATATCCCAGCATAGCTGCGCTCAGAGCGCAGGGTCAGTCATGATACGGCGTCCCTGAAACAGTTAAGGGTCTTGCTCAAGGGTCCAACAGCAGCACAATCACGGACACAATCATACAGAGCACATTCCACTCCAGACTATAACAAAGGGTCACATCCACCACAATCAGCCTTGTATATATTGAGATATTTTTCAATAAGATACAGTGTATCTATCTATGTATCTTTATTTTTACATATGCTTCTGCATTTTACTTCATTTAGAAGAGGGAATGAGTCAAAATGAGTTAACATAGAGGAAAATGAAACTGTTTTGGGCACAAGCACCAAAAGTGAGACACTGACAACCAGAGGGTTAATGTGTATGGCATCAAAAAGTAAGATAAGACATAATTTCTTCTGCTTTTTTTCCCATCAAATCAGAGGACTGAACATGCTCATCAAGAATTCTCTATTCCATGGAACTGTTTTTGCAGGACAGGATTTGTGATTTGTGTTTAACTTTTTTCACAATAAAAAGAACAAATACA
Organism: Heterobranchus longifilis; assembly: GCA_028570985.1. Taxonomy (NCBI): domain Eukaryota; kingdom Metazoa; phylum Chordata; class Actinopteri; order Siluriformes; family Clariidae; genus Heterobranchus; species Heterobranchus longifilis. The sequence goes on from JAOVVB010212364.1 coordinate 5,614, forward strand.
ATTATAAATGTGGAGAGCAGAGCTCCGACTATGGGAAGCCAAAAGTGACATAAAAAAACAAAATGCATGTTGTTAAAAAAAAAAAAAGTAAAAGTTCTTTGATTACAGAACACAATGTTGTAGCTAGTTCAAGTGTAAAAATCATTTCTCATGCTCTAAGAGCCACTCTTTCACACTTTGAATCCTGAAGTATTGCTGTGCCATCAATGAAGAAAACCTCCATATGAGACAGCTTGTTCATTCAGTAAATTCATATCATTGACTGTCTTCATTATTTGCCATATAACATTACAGAGTCCACACCAGTCCATTAGGAGCGAGATCCCAGATCATAACAGTGCTTCCAGTGGCTTCTACAGTGGCCACTATGCATGATGGGTGCATTGCTTCATGTGCTTCCCTTCATACCCTGATAAACCCATTGCTCTAAGATCAAAGTTAATTTAATCTAATCAGACTACATAACCCATTTCCATTGCTCCAAAGTCCAATATTTATGTACCCTAACAAATTGAAGCTTTTTTTTTCTTATGGACTCAGTTGATTGATTTAGTTTCAATCCTTTGACCTCCCCTCACATTGTGTGATTGAGCACTGTAATAGCCTGCAGGAAGAAGTTCCTGCTCTCTCTGTCTTGGCCTTCAGGGAGAGGAAGCACACAGTCCATTGTTGGGGTGGCAGAGGTCCTTCAGAGCGGATGATGTGCTCAGCTGATTGCACCACCCTCTGTAGAGCATGGTGCTGTTTCCAAAAAAGGTTTTTATATAAATTGCCACATCTTCACCTTTTCTAGGGTAGTCAGAGGAAAACATGTTGCAACCTTGAATTGCAATGTCTTAATCTGAAACAGACTTATTTAATCAAGTTTTAGGTAAGAACAAAAAGTCAGTATCATTTGCAATTACCCATATTTTAAGAAGATTTAGCTGAAAAAGCAGACTTCATATATTTAGATGATAAGGAGGAGAATGGTAGAAACCAGTCACATGATTTAATAAGATTAACAAAACAGGATTCACTATGGAATCCATTTTGAGTAACTTTTGTTTGACTTTGTTTCTAGTATTCTCTGTTTTTAATTTCCTCAATATTGTGCCACTATTTAGCATTTATATTATTAAATGATAATAATAATAATAATAATATTTTTTGTGTGTCTTTGTTTTGGTTAATTTTTCATTTATTTATTTAGTTTCATGTCACAAATAATAGATATGATGTAAGAACAGATGGCAAGGAAGAACATGAAACAAAATAACATCCGAGTAAATTACTGTGTTGCACAATATAAATGACTTCTCCAAACAGCAACAGACAAAAAGGTTTTATGACCAACAGACCTCAAGTTTTGACATGTGGTTTCCCCATTGCAAGTTCCTTATTACAAACATAAATGTAAATACAATAGAATAGTATTTAAAATGCAGCGAAACCTTTCACTGAGCTCCTTAAACTGGGTGAGGCAGTGAAGCAGTCTTACAAAAATACTGCTAAAGGTTATTACTTTGAACTTAGAGTAATTTTTCAATACAAGCATTCCTAAGCCTAATCAGTTACAAAACACTGTGTATGTTTATAACGCATTTTTTAAACACAGGTTTAAAAAAAGGTCTAAGGATTAAGTTGAAATGTAATGTTTAAGATTATAGTGTTAGTGTGGCCTTTTAGTGTAATGTAATCCCATGTGATGATCACATTTATAACATATGCCACTGTGGTCATCACGTAGACTGAGACAATAATAGGTTTTTTTTTTTTTTTTACAATACCTGTTCCAAATTGATATTTTTAAAACGCTACTGGTGTCTAATCGGTGCCAGAACCAATACTTAAAAAAAAAAAAATCCACAAAATGGTGGATAACATTAAAGTACAGTTTTTATACATATATTGAAAAAAAAAGCAATATATTAAAAGATTCAAGTATGCATAAACAAAAGTAGCTTTTAGCAAAGAGCAAGGCCACTGGCAGTACAGGGTTCTTCCCTTTGGTCTGCCTGGTGCCCAGGCACGTGCCAGCAGCTCATGGACAGTGATTATTCTTATGGAGAGTGATTATTATTATTCTCTCGTGCAGCTGTGAGGATCACCTTCATCACCTCTGATAATTCCTGGAATAAAAGAGCTCAAAAAAGCTGAAAATAAGGCAAACCCCAATAAGGCCACCTTAACATGACCAAAGCACAGTACCTGGGATATTGCATTAGCCGTTGATTTTAAAACCTCTGCAATAAGAAGAGGGAAGCAGTGTGCACCTACTCCTAGCCGATGACAAAAAATAGGTGTGTGCATTCCTAGGTCTGGCCAGCTATTAACGGTCGCTTCATGCATAACTTTTCATCTATTTGATCACCCTTCTTCCTGCTCTTCATCATGAACACAGAGGCCTTGGAAACTGGGCTCGGAGCAGTCTTTTTACAAGATTTGGTATGTGAGTGGGAAATGTACACCAGCAAGACAAAAATACACTGCTGTTGAGCAGGAGGCTCTTGCCTTCAAGTGAGCTGTCGAGGAATTGAAATACTACCTGACCGGTGTCACGAACTAACCCGGGATGATCAGAAGACTTAGCGAAGTTATTTTGTTTCATAAGCGGTTAGCCCTTTGTAGCGTGGATGGTAAACCCAAACGCGGAAGCAAGCGAGTAGGCAGAATAACCACGCAAATTAGTATAAGGACTCTCACAGAAGGGGAGCAAGGGAAAAACACAAATTTAACCCACGTCCTATAAACACACGCTCGAATCAGAAAGTAAACACAAGAAAGTAAGTACTCACGAAATGGCAGACGAACAATCTGAATCGACATGGGCGAACTCAATGACTGAGCGATGTGAAGCGCCATCTTGTCTTCTTTTATGCTTCCTGTTCTGCGACCGTACTACTTCCGGGTCCTAGTGCCGTTGGCAAAGCAAGTGTGTATGACAACCGGACTGCACTTCACCTTGGCTAACAATGATGTCCCTGCCCTCCATACCCCACCCCCTGCAGTGGATGGCTAGCAAAGACCTCAGTCCAGCACTGAGCTGTGGCACAGCACTGCAACACAGATGGCCTCTGCAGGAGTCACTCAGTATGAGCTGGAAGCTGAGGTGGGAGGTTGCTGTGACAGCGAGCATACAGCCAGTGCCTTTTTCATGCGACAGTTCCTTGCTTAATAGAAACCCGACTTCCATTCTGCATCATGGCTAGCACTGCTGAAGGCGAGAGAGGGGCAGTGTGCCTTAACCCTCCCTGGCAGAACGTAATCGCTCATCATTTTGGACTCCTCATCACTCTATAAAAGGAGCCTCACATGCCAGTCCAGTGAGTCCTATGTTCTGGCTGCACTAATCTTCTCTCTGTGTTTTACCTTTTTAGACTCAGAGCAGTCTGAAGATTCCCCAAAACAGGGAAATTAACAAAGAAGGAGCCCTTACCAAAACTCGACCACCTCCTGTCCTTCCTCGCCTTCAGCCTCGGGCAGTCTGGCCTGACGACTGTCCTTGACCACCTGCTGCTACCGCCGAAGACTACACCAACTCCACCAACGAAGCTAAATCTTACTCGACTATATTTTTGCATTGAGATTTTTTTCTTCAACACTCTTCCTGCTCCTTCATCTGTTTTCTCTGTCTGTGTTTGACTTGCCTCACCATAGAGCTTTACAATACAGTGGAACCTTAGATTACGAGCATAATTAGTTCCAGAGTGTATATCAAAACACTCATAAATGATATCGAATTTTCTCATGAGAAATAATGAGAACTCAGATTATTCGTTCTGCAACCCCAAAAAATAAACACATAAAAATAATTAATACAAAATATAAAGTAAAAATAAAAAATTTAACCTGCACTTTACCTAAAAAAAATCCAGACACATTAGTGTTTGTGTGCACACGTGCTGTGTATATGTGTATGTGTGCATGCGCTGTTTCTCTCTCTCCCTCTGTGTGCTACACAGAGGGAGAGAGAGAAAAAATGGATCTTTAACCTCTCTAATGAGACTTGCTTTTTCTTTACACGCGTGCACACACGTGCGTTATAAGAAACAGTACACATGCGGTGTACACACACACACACACACACACACACACATACAAACACAAAATAAAAGAGGCTTTACACACACGTGATCACAGTGTTAACAGTGATCACAGACTAAACTAAGACTAAACAGGGGAGACGATAGCCCACAATTCCGCAGCGCAAGAGAGAGAAAAGCCATTGGCTCAGTTGTGATCACGTGATGCTCCCCATCAAAATAAGAAGCGCATTCGCGATACATGATACTCGGTACTTGTAAACCAAGACTTGTTCGTTTTCCAAGTCAAAATTTATTAACAATTTTTGCTCGTCTCGGAACACTCGCAAACCGCATTACTTGCAATCCGAGGTTCCACTGTTTATATATATATATATATTATACTGTATGTAAACAAAACTCCAGCCTCACTCCACCCCTTGAGAAGTTCTCCCAAGGTCTTAAGTTAGCTTTGCTTGGAATTTTTTTAAGGCTGCCAACATCCTGTTACTTGTGCACCTTTTCCTATCACACCTTTTCTTTCAGTCAAGTTTCGAGTAATATTTTGATGCAGCCTATAAAGTATTAAGAATAAAATGAAAATTGATAATATCTAGGTGTATAGAATAGAATTTTGATTTCCATTGTCCTGTAATCAAAATCATGAAAGTTAAAACAAAAAACAATAAATGTAATGAATCTAGAATATATATACACTGTATGTATTTAAGGAATGTTACAAAAAAAAGAGATAAACTTTTAAAATGTATGCACTATTAGGTAACATTTATTGTGCCGATTATAAAAAGGCTTTTCATGATCACATTTTATTGCATTAAAAAAATGTATTGCATAAAAAAAATTTATTCACATACAAGTTTCATTTTGCTCAAAAAAATTAAAAGACTAGAGGCTGGAATTGGGCTTTTGGCTTTTTAATTCTGAAATGAACACCATTTGTGCTTGTTTTTTATGTATAGAAGAAATTGCTGGTCATATAAACATATTGTGGCGTGGGCGGGGCGGCGGCTGACGACCAGCATGCCTTGCGGGGATGTCGGTGTGTTCACCGTGTT
>JAOVVB010212375.1:0-10693 GCA_028570985.1 Heterobranchus longifilis
GCTTTGTCTTCTTGTCCAAATATGGTCCACTTATGGCTCCAAAAAGTCAACATGGTGACCGATAACGACGGCCAAATTCCAAACTCGTGGCTTTCTCTGTTCATTCTTTTTAACGGTCTATGGTCCCGGCGAAGTAGTCTGCAACACTGATGTGTGTTGTCACCATAACAACTAACAACAACTGCCATGTTGTTTTTCACTAGTCAAATGACCATGGAAAACAGGTCCATGTCTGTTCTATTTCTATGGTCAGAGTGTTTTTTATCTAGAGAAGGATATTGTTGAGTCACTGAATCTCATCTAAGCCCACAAGCACATCAGTGATCAGAGAAGCTGTCTAGGGTGGGATTTCTGCCAAGTTTCTGCCAGCATGCTACTGTCTGAAAAAACATATTTATCACCAGATTTTATCACAATGGATCAGTCATCAGACCTGTGCTTTTTGTTTCCCAAAAGATCTGCTCCCTGAATTATAAGCTCTCTACTTCTATTGGCTTGAGAGTTGATGTTGAAAATACTTTTTGCAAAGTTATTTAATACAACAGTCACAACAACAAGTCTGCAGTTTAATCTTTTACAATTTCATGAAGGGTTTTATGTTCATATGAGATCAAAATGAATGCTGGCAATAAAAGTCGAGATGCATCCTTAATAAAAGTCGAGATGCATCCTCTGACACGGCCAAATTTCCATCCAACTGGTTTTAGTTGTTTGCCTTATCCGGCCCAGTAAGTACATTGCCACAAGCAGCTGGTTTTGACAATCAAAGCCCTCTGAATTCATTGCATTGTCTACTCTGTATTGAAGTGCTAATGATGCACAGAACAAAAGACTTACACTATATTTCAGCACAGACTGGATGTGGTGATCTCAAAGCAAGTGGCACAAATTGGCTCTCACACTCAGGCTTTCATCCACGTAGGATTGTGTGTCTTCACGCAACAAGTATGTAATAGGCTTAACAGATCACAGCTGAAAGATCCTTGGTCCTGAGCCTAAGCCAGTCTTGAAGGCAATTACAACCACAATGCATTTGCACCACACGGGAGGAGGACGGACCGCGAGAGGATGGGAGGGGGGTGGGGGACTGATGGTAAAAGACGCTGTCACACATTCCCTCTCTGTCAGCCTCATGTGACTGCGGTGAGGAAAGATTGTTCATTTCAATATCCAAACAAGGAATTGAAAGGTGACAAACATGGCTAACACATCAGCCTATAGTCATTTTGGCCCTGACAGGTGATGAGTTTCCCTCAGGCACATACAATAGGCCGACCTGTCAAGGTCCATATCTCATCTCTGCTGCCTGTCAAAGTAATTTTCCCAACTATGGGCAGGACAGTCAAAAACATTTTCTACATCTGCAAACCTGTCCCTATAGTTTAGAAATGTAAAACTGACACTTTGCAGCAGCACAGTATACTGGGAGACAGCAAGTAAAAGTCAGGACATTAGGGGCGACCTCTAGCTCACCTGGTAGTCCTTGAGTCCGGGTTCGAATCCCACCTGCAGCCCTTTGGTGCGTGTCATCCCCCTCTCTCTCCTTTCCTGTCATTCTCCAGCTGCTCCATCGAAGAAAGGCAATAAAAGACCTAAAAAAAGATTGTTGTTTAAAGTTGATACATCATTTAAAGGATTTAGAAGATCGATACCACTCTCATGTCTGCACGGTAGATATGTTGCTGGAGCTAGCAGTTTGTTAGCTTAGCTTAGTTTACCTTCATAGGGCTTTCGGCAACTCGCCGCCTCCATTGAAGGTGGGAGCATGAACGTGCACGTATTTTGCTCTGCCGCCCAGAGTTCACTGTGCTGAACTTATGCTGGTTGCTGCCGTGCGGCAGGAGCAGCTTCTAAAGACACTTTGCTTTTTTGGGAAACCCTCTTGCAGGTAGGCGGTTGTCAAGGCGGTTACCACGCGGCAGTCTGAAAGCTCCTTAAGGACTATTTCTTGGCTCTCTGAGCAGTTGCCAGGCAACCAGCGGAGTCCAGGAAGTTACTGCTCTCATCCAAGAAATAGTCCGGTACATAAACCCCCGTGAAATGGCGAACATTGTTTTTACATTAGCCTATATTTTTTGGTTTTTGTATGGATTAAACAAAGAAAATATAACATGTTATTACTGATCTGTAAAAGGTGCTAGTAGGTGGATTTTGTTACATTTGGAGAGAGCTAGGCTAGCTGTTCCCAGTATTTGTGCTAAGCTAAGCTAAGCTAAGCTAAGCTAACTGGCTGCTGGCTTTATTTATTTACTTAACTAACAGATATGACAGTGGTATCTTCTTAATCTAACTCTCACCAAGAAAGTGAATAAGTGTAAATGTCCAACTAGTGCTCAGGGTTAAAATTTTAATAACACGGACTGCATCTTAATCAGCACTAAAACCAATCAGGTGTAAAAATAGCACATATTGGAGCATTACATGATGTTTATTTACATCCGCAGAGCATCCTTGCTACAGGAGCTCTTGGATTTCTTCATAACTTGAGCCGCAGGGAGTTACAGCCACAGTATACGGTGCCAGTTTGGACCAATCGGACGTTCCGTCTCCTCCACCAGCTTTAATGTTCTGCAATCAGACTCAAACTGATAATGAACTTACTGTCACCAGAGAATAGGTGTCCCTTTATGGTGAGAATACTTTATTTTAATTTACACAGCGCAATAAAGCGGGTAGTTCAAACAAGGCAAGAAGACAGAAGCTACAAGCAGACTGAGTGGTGTAGTGCCAGCATGCATCGAGGGATCGCTTATGGGCCTGGCTTACAGTAACTACCTCATAATGTTAGAGAGAGACAGAAAGGGAGAGCAGCCGATACCGGTGCCAGAAAGCATTTTCCACACACAGTTAGGCTGCGTTTCATCTGCTCTTGTTCTCTGCATCACTGCATATGTAAACGATCGTCTAATACAACAAGAGGCACAGAGCAGACAGATTCTGTCTTCAGGCATTTTAAATGCAGGAGGATACTCCTGAACTTTAACACTCAAATGCAGTACCTTTGCCTTTGTAGAAGTCAATTTTAGAGATTAAAAGTTTTGAGATCAAAAACACCCTGATGCCCTAGGCTGAAAATAAAGTTTGGTCTAGAAAATGTCAGTAAATAGTGCAAAATGCTGCTACAATTTTCCCAAAGCCAGGGTAGCAGAGTGACAGAAAAATAATCGGCAGCTATTTTGACAGGCGATTGACTGTTTAAGTCATTTATTCAGCAAAAATGCCAAACATGTTCTAGTTCAGGCTTCTCAGTTTCACAGATTTGCTGTTTTTCTTGTTCGATAGTAAACTGAAAATGTTAAGGTTTTGAAGTGCTGCTTAGGGAAAACAAGCAAGTTAGTGACGTCACCTTGAGTCTTGAAGTGTGATGGGCATTTTTCAATATTTTGTGACATTTTATAGACTAAATGATTAATCTGGAAAATAGTCTGCAGATTAATCACAGTTGCAGCCTTCGTGTTGTCTTCAAATTACTTGTTTTATTCGACAAACAGTCCGGTACTTAAATATATTTGATTATTGGGGCAAATAGGAGCAACCTAGTGATGAGAAGACCAGTTCTTTTAAGTAACCCGCTAAGCTTTAGTTTAGAGAATATCTTAAAACGAAACTGACAGAAGGGTGGGACCGAGAGAAAAAGGCGCAATTACAAATCTGTCTGCTAGGCTACTTCTTCACGGAAGCACCATGGATTTATCAATACACAGCACAGTTAGACTACTAATATTTCAGCACCCCTTTTTACTGCTCCACAACACTGTCATAGCTAACTTTCAGAAACCTCAGTCAGATAAAGGATCAATAAGTCAGGCAGACAGCATATTCAACTAAACAACCCCTCTGCCCTAGACTGATATCAGACAGAATTGTCAACTTGTTACACTCTGTCCACATCTTCTTCTGAGAATCAGGGAACTCAATGGACTGAGCGGATTTTAAGGTCTGCACCCAGGCAACCTCTGCCCTGCACTCTCTCTACGAGGGGATGGAGAGAGGGGTGGCAGGTTTACAACGGGGTGCATTATGGTCATTTTGCTAAAAAGAGGGATGGCATCTTCCTTCATATCACCTACTGAATATTATTATTATTATTATTATTATTATATGAGACAAAGAAAAGCGAGAGAAACTGGAACTAGAGGATGTTTGGCACTTTTGATAAAAATATATATATTTTGCTTAATTTTCTGTTAATTGACTCGGCCCAACTGATTAATCGACGAGGCAAAACAGTGATGATCATGATATGTGATGAAAATAAAATGTTGTTCATAAAAGATGTTACAGGTTCACCTTATAAAATCTGAGGAAGAGAAAAACAGAAGCATAGCACAACAGTCGGTGATTTCATTAGGGCTGCAACTAACCATTATTTTCATAATCAATTAATCAGCAATTATTTTGTCAATTCATTGATTAATCGCTTGGTCTATAAAATGTCACAAAAATGTCCATCCCAGTTTCTCAAAGTGCAAGGTGATGTCTTTAAATGTCTTGTTTTGTCAGTCCAATCCCCAAAGATATTCAGTCTAATATGATATAAAACAGATCAAATCAGGAAATCTCCATATTTGAGAGGCTGAAAACAACATTTTCTGCCACCATCGTACCGGGAAAGTCTCATACTGTTGCAACCCTATCCTCTACAGAGTTTGAATGGATGAAAAGCAGGTACGATGGCAGCCCACGAAAAGCCCAGGAACTCTTCAAAGTCTAACTTTGCCTTGATTGTCCTGCTCCCCTCATCCCTAATCCCACATTCACACTTTTATCTCACTCTCTCCATCTGTCTGTCTCTGTCTTTGCTCTCTCTATTCTTTATTCAGCAGACACACACACACACACCATTCAAGTGTAGGGGATTCCTGCCAGCCCCTCTGCCTGCCAATAAGGCAGACCTGTGTTCGTTGAGGGGTGGCGAGGCTCGGCAGCTAAGAGGAGCGGAGATGGATGCCTCAAATTCACAGTCTGCTGGCTGAAAACAGTAGTCCAGGTAATCAATAAAGACTTTCTACTATGCAGTACCCATGATTACATCTAACCTGAGCTAATACTGAGAGACATGGACCAATAGGCAGGGTGTGTTACATGTCACTGGTAATACATGTGGTAACTCCTATTATGTCACTCTTCTGGTGACTGTCAGTCATTTCAGCACTTTACACAGCAGGTTAAAATATACAGTAATGAGCCTTTTTCACAGCAGACATTTCGAGTGATAGCAGGAAAAGCACAGGAATAATTGATACCTGGCTCTGGGTTGGGGAGTAATCTGAATACAAGTATTTGGATTACGTATTTAAAATACAATATATGAGTAACTGTGTTCTGTTACAGCTACAGTTTAAATTGGTGGTATTCTGAATACAGTTACTGTCTTTACCTCTGCCAAGGATTATGTTTTCAGTTTTGTTTGTTTGTTTGTTTGTTTGTCAGCCAGATTACGGCGAAACTATTGGCTCGATTTTCATGAAACTTGTTGGGAGGCTGTAGCATGGGTCAAGGAAGAAGACAGTAAACTTTACACAAATTATTTTTCACTCTCCTTAACAATTTGAGATAGGGCATGGGCTTGGTGGTGGTCTGCACTCTCCGAGTGCCCTTCTAGTTTGTTTTTGTTTTATTTGCTCTAAAATTCATATGAGGCATTTCACATAAACAGATTTTCTTTTCTTTTAAGTGCAACAATTTGTGCATGCACAGTGCAGCTGCCACAATGTGAGAGCAGACACACAGCCAGGACACTGTCAGGAATGCGTTTTTGGAAATATACGATTAATATAATATATATTTGAGTAATCTAAAGGAATATGTTACAAGTTACAAATTAGGGCATGTATTCAGTAATCTGTAGTGGAATAAGTTTTAAAAGTAATCCTCCCAACACCAGTGGTGGAATGTAACTAAGTCCTTTACTTAAGTACAATTGTAAGGTACTTTACTTAAGTATTTCCTTTTCATGCCACTTTCTACTTCTACTCCACTACAATATGGAAGCCAATATTGTACTTTTTACTCCACTACATATTTTTACCCTTGTTTATTATTCAAATTATTAATACAGACTATAAATCAACTAATAAATTATGATGCATTAAGATACCTGCTAGTATATGAAGTAGTTGAAATGAGCTCCACCAGCTGCAACATTAGTGATGCTTACACATTAATGCATCAATACAATTATATAATATATATGACTCTGCAATGGGCCATTCTGTGTAGTGAGTACTTTTAATTTTTGTACTTTAAGTATATTTTGATGCTAATACTTTTGTACTTTTACTTAAGATTTTTAATGCAGGACTTTCCTTGCAACGACGTATTTTTACACTATGGTATTGCGACTTTTACTTAAGTAAAAGATCTGAGATCTTCCAGCACTGTCTATGAATCAGTCAGTCATGAGTCAGTGAGCCATGTCAACAACATGTCAACAAATCTGTGTGCAGATGTCATACAAAACCCAACAAAAGATCTTGAGCAGGACTGGAATAAAATGGAAAAACAAGCAAGGTTGACAGCAACAGAACCCACACATTTCACAACCATTGCAGGTCTACTATTTATCCAGCCTAATACATGCACAGTTAACGTTACATTCTTAAGTTTGCATATAGCCAGTTTCTTTTTGCATAACAGCGAAAATAAAACGTAATTTACGTTAGCCGTTGTAGTGTAACTACAGGCTAGTCTCAGTCTCTGTCACCAGTGGAGGCTAATTATCTTGCAAACTGTTCGGTCAAAGTCCTGCAGCATCTTAATCTTTAAAATAAAATAAAAACCTCAGTAGCACGATAAAACCTCGCTGTTAGCCCAAGTGCATGCAAATAAGTATTAGCTTGTTTAGTAGATGGATTCATAGAGTTCATGTTAGTCTGTTTCACACAAAGACGATGCATATCGCGGGGACACGTGTTAACACTCACCACTGTTTTTAACATGTTTCCAGATTCCTGACAGACTTCTGTAGAGCTGAAACTTTTCATCCGTTTGCTTCTTCGTCTTCTTGTTACGATATCATGGTGGTTGGTGATTAATAACCCGGCCATTTCCTTGTAAAAAAAATAAAATAAAATAAAACTTTTTTAAGATGAAACCTTTTTTCAGCAGGTGGACGTAATTATGAAAACCGGAAGTGACATGTCTTCCTGTTTGGTCATTTACATGGTCATTTATCTTTATTAATCGTAAACATTCATTTTATTTTTGACTGGTTATTTTCAGACTGAAACACATTTATTAGTGTAACCTTTCAAAAATGTTACTTTTTGTGTCTGCTGGCTTTCATAACTGTAGCCTGTTGACTTCAATATTTTTAGTCTAATCACACCCTACATCACTACCTGTCTGTGTACATATGTTATCCTGTTTATTGTGTATATTTATATAGTGTGTTATCAGATGTTTTTATATTTTATATATTTTATATTTCAGTAGTAGTAGTAGTAGTAGTAGTAGTAGTAGTAGTAGCAGCAGCAGCAGCAGCAGCATTTTAGTATATTTATAGTGTATTATGTATATTCTTTATATTTTGAGCTATTTTAATTTTTTTTTTTTTTTTAATTTTATCTGTATTTTCTTATTTGTATTTTATATTTATATCTTTCTGTTCTGTGCAATACCTGTGCTGCTGTAACATAATAATTTCCCAATTTGGGATAATAATAAAAATCTATCTATCTATCTATCTATCTATCTATCTATCTATCTATCTATCTATCTATCTATCTATCTAAATATTTTATATATAATATATAAAATATAAATAGCCTCTCTTCAAGTATGCTCATCCAGTGGTTGTCAAAGTGGGATCCGGAGACCCCCAGGGGTCCTTGAGGGGGTCCCGGAGAGTCCACACCAAAAAGGATAATAATTATTTTCCTCGGCTGAAAAAGATTGAGAACCTCTGGGCTAATCAAGGTTATTGTGATAGATACGCTTCAAGTTTGATATATTCTGTCCAATGGATGAATGCATGTTCCCACGGTAACAAGGAGGGCAGGCCCATAACGACCTGGATAGTTCAGTGCCACTTAGAGTGAGAGGAATGAAAATGTCAACTATAGCAGTCAGTGAGCCAAACAAACACCAGAGAAATAAAACCAAACGCTCTGATGTGCAGGAAAAACCAAGGAAAACAACCAATGTCTTAAGCAGAGCCTTGACAGTTCTTTGCAAAAGAGGGCAGTGCTCAGAAATTGGCCTAAATTGAGACTAGATTGATGATCTCTCTCTTGTTGCGGAGAAAATCGATGTTAGAAGATATAAGAGCCCGTATGAAGCATCAGAGATAAATAGACGTGACTGTATCTATTTGTTTGTGGACATATTAATCAGGCCCAGTAGTACATCAAGTCAGAAAATGAATTTCAACCCAGCCGATATGAGATTAGTTAAATAGACAGGTCCACAACTCAGATGGAGGAGGCATTAAACATGTGCTGTTTTTTCAGGTTGCACTCATCACGGTAAAACAAGGCCTCGATTCAAGCTGCACATTTGTACACACAAACAATCCCGGACAAAGTTTCTATTCCAGTGTGTCAAGCCTCCTAAAAACTAATTTAGTGCACACTAATCCAGAGCTCTCCTTTTCAATTAGTGGGAAGGTCAGGATTGTCAGAAGGAAGTAAATGAAACAGAGACTTGGGTTTTTAATGAAGATCCGCACTACAGTGAGACACTACAACCTTGTGTCTGACAACACATCCTGATTGTGATCTAATCAAATTAGAAAGAAAAGCCATTTCCATGCAGGATTTGAGGGCATAGATGAGAATATGTAGTCTGGTTTTGACCCTTTGTGTTTTATTACTATGCAACCTTGACATCTGAGAAAGGGTATGTGGTGGTGCGTGAGTCATTATTATTTTTATTTTTTTGCAAAACTGTCTAGCTTTTGCCATTTATGAGATGTAAATACAAAAAAAATAACCACAAAAGAAAAACACAAAAATCATCCCCGTGTTGACTATCCCCACGACTGCGTCTGGTGTTTCTGAGAGAAGGTGATTCATTATCATGTACATATTCCCAGTGAAGGCTGGGATGTTTAACAAGAAGTCTGAGACTATTTCAGCAGCACATTATCAATGCAGTCGTCCTCCTTTGCCTGCTGTCTTCACTAAAGAATTAAGAGATCTAGTGTTCTTGGTTGCAGTATTATTCAACATTTTAAATCGACTGCTTCTCCAGACTCGCATATCACCGATCAGCCGGCAGCTTATGAGGCAGGTTAAAGAAGTTTCTTGCAGGGATATAGGTAAGATTGAATCTTCAGGCCCCTTTCTTCTGAGATAAATTCCACATAATCTAATATATGTGATGCCCAGTGCAACCAAAGGATAACAGTGATGATGAGATGTCAAAATGTTGCTCTTCTCCTGAGAGATTTCTTCATGAATGACGAAACTTTATATTGTTAGAAATATTATCCACATGATTAGCAACATCCTTTAAATCCATTAAACTGACCTGCATACACACATACATCAAAAACTATCTTACAAATACTTGCTCATCAAATGGATCACAATGAAATACAAACTACTGGTATAACAAAATGTATATAATTAAAATACAAGTAATTTGTCATTTGAAAATACAAAAATACATTCTATACAAACTGATATTATCACATATCTTGGAGATGAGGGGGCTGTGAATTCAGTATTTTGTTACAAATTAGATCTTTTTTTTTCTGTCCAGCAAAATACAAATGACAAAATACTCAAAAGTATTTAAGTACTTGTTTTTAAATACATTCAGTTGAAATACTGCCCATCTCTGCCTGTGCCAGGACCCATTTTCTATTTTATTTTTCTTAGAAACATGAGGCAAAAAGACATCCCATAAAAAAGGTCTCGTGTGCATTTCTGTGATTGGTGCACGACCTATTCTGTGATTGGTGCACAACCATGTACAGTTATTGGTAATATACTACTCTCATGAGATTAATTCCAACAGTATCCACTGTGTTTTGTACAAAAACATTTAGAAAAGGGTGAAAAACATACTCAGTGCTGGTCTATGTGAAGTGATATTTGATGGATTGCCATGACATTTTGTACAGGCAGTCATGGTCCTCAGAGTATCCTATGACTTTGGTATGGATTTCTCTATAGCATCACCATGAGGTCCACATTGGTGGTTTTGAGTGAAATATCTTGACAACTAGGATGGATTGCTATACATTTTAGTATAGTACACACACACATGCGCACACACGCACGCACACACAATTCAATTTCAAAGTTCTTGCACATCAATGTGCCAGTAAGGCAAGGCAATGCAGGTTTATTTATACAGCACATTTCAGCACAAGGTAATTCAAAGTGCTTTACACAAAGCATTAAAATTACATTTTAAAAACAGTTGAAAAGAATCATTTAAAATCAGTTGAAAAACAGTAATTTAAAGAGCTTGATAAAATACAAGAATAAAAGTTACAGTGCAGTGTGAGAGATTAATAATTATTTGATTTAATTAAAGGCAGCATCCAACAGAAAAGTACTTTGATTTATAACTGAATATTTCAGAAAAATCTGAGTTTGGCAATTACGACTTGGAAGTTCACTTATACGCTATTTAGGCGGCGTTCACACTGTTTTTTGTGATCTGGAAAGCTGTCCCATTTGTTTGAATGGGGGTAGCGTGGCGGTGGGGGGTGGGGGTGGCCTCTGGCAAAAAGTTG